>CABFWB010000635.1:127525-210219 GCA_902151455.1 Timema bartmani | reverse complement strand
CCCTGTACTCATGACGAAAATAAATGTAGGATGTTCGAAAACAAGGTGCTTAGGAAGATATTTGGTCCAAAAAGGGATGAGCCCACTGGGGAGTGAAGGAGTTTACATGATGATGAATTACATACCCTGTACTCATGACGAAAATAAATGTAGGATGTTCGAAAACAAGGTGCTTAGGAAGATATTTGGTCCAAAAAGGGATGAGCCCACTGGGGAGTGAAGGAGTTTACATGATGATGAGTTACATACCCTGTACTCATCACAAGATATTGTAGGATATTCAAACTAGTAGATTACGGTGAACAGGACCTGCAGAGCGAATGGGTGAATCTAGAACCATGTTCAGAGTATTGACTGGCAAACCCAATGGGAAGATCTAGACGCAGATTAGAGGATAACATTAATATGAATCTGAAAGAAATAGGCTGTAGTGAGGTGGACTGGATATAACTAGCTAAAATAAGGATAGGTGGCGTGATTTTGTAAGTGTGGCAATTAACTTTAGAGTTCCCAATGCCTTATAGTAAGTAAGTAAGTAACAGATTAGTATACAACTCAACCACAAATCCCTCTCTCCAATTACCCCCCTCACGGCCCACCGCCACACACATAATATGTATAAAGAGTTGTATTGAAAAGATAATGAGTTTTTTTGTCACTGCATCTTACTACCCGTTCGGGTTGTATGTATATGTACTAATTACATTAATGTGATAGTTATAGTTAAGTTTGAATTTAGAGGAAGTGTACCCGCATTTGTATAAAGTCAATTGTGAGATGGCCACCTTTTAGACCATTCTACCACCGAAACGGGTGATATTGTTAGGGTCTATATTATTACGTCAACTTTCTAGTGGACCCTCCCTAGAATAATTGACTGTCGATAGCTTTGGTCACGGTACAAAGAAAAAGTTATTTTTATGAACATTACATATTTTTCTGTTCCACGTACGTGAGATGAAGAGTAAAACCATGACCGGAACACGTTTAAGACATCAGTCTCGTACTAGTCTGGATTGACAGTGACGGTGAGGTCAAGGTTCGAACTTTGGAAGGGTGAAATTAAGGTCGTTTCCCGGATGTGATGCATCACAATGTAGATTCCCTGTCTCTTCATAATAATGTGGGTTCCCCGTCTCTTCATAATAATGTGGGATCCCCGTCTCTTCATAATAATGTGGGTTCCCCGTCTCTTCATAATAATTGTGGGTTCCCCGTCTCTTCATAATAATGCGGGCTACTTTATATAAACTGGTTTATTTTTATTTTGCTAGAAATTCATGATTAAAACTGGTAAATCTATGTAAAACATTTAAAATAATATTGTAAATGAAAGGCAACAACGTATGAATACGTGAAAGTAGATCTAGTAGAAATTTCTAGCTGTCAAATAAGAATGTTCCTAAGAAAATTGTACTGTATATGTGTTTTATTTCAGTATTCACCCTCCCGTTCCCCAAACCCCTCCCACAATAAAATCTCCCCTGGACTAGGGATGTGGTATGGAAAGAAAGTATCGATACTGTACTCATCAAAAGTAATGGAAGAAAAATATCGATACCGTACTAGTATCGAAAGAAAAATATCGATAACAGTAAGTATTGGTATCGAAACTCACACAAACTTTTTTGCTTCGTCTGCTTGGGTGAATTTTGAGTTGACTACAAAAGATTATTTTGTTTAGTTTGTGATGACCGTGCTTATTGATGAAGGAAGGGGTGGTAGACGCCAGTCACCCGGTCAGTCATCAGGCTGTATTGATAAACAAAGATGAAAAAACAGCTATGAATTATGATGAGTTAAAAGAGATTGAACTAGAGTTGCTTCTTGCTTGTCATGCAGAAAATGAGTGAGAATTGAGGAATAGTGTCATTTGTTCTTCACCCTAGAAAACATTTAATCCTAGTATAAGGGAAGATAACAAAAAAGTTGTTTCTTTTAATACTTTTCCGATACCAGAATGTGAGTACTTATATCAGTAAAAGTATCGAAATAAAGTATCGAGTAAAAAAAATACTAGTATCCAAAGGGTAATATCATTATTAGTAAAGTATCGATACTTTATTCACTCGTCATTGCCTTAGATGAGATAACTTATCTTAAGTTTAGAACTGATACTATCATTAGAGAATACTATAAATGTACTCAAAAGAAAAAAAAACACTTGGAAAAAAAAGTGACGTTGAAATATGTGAGTGGGTGAATAGACGAGTAAAGAGCTGGCAACAAACAGCACGTTTGAAGTCACGGAAAACGCGTTAAAAACCAAGTTACGTTCCGAATAAAAACAATGCGGTTATTTTCAAATCAAGCGGAAATTATATATATATTTTTTCTAGCTACGTGTCTAAAATAAGCCCTCTATTGACATGTAAATTTGATTTGTTTGCATTTAATGGTTTTTATTGATGTGCTGAATATTCCCAGTAGGTTACTACAAACTCCATTAAACCTAAAAAACGGAGTTAAAATTTTTTTTTTTTTATAAACACAGAAAACTTTATATTTTTAATTTAAAAAAACACAAAAAATATAATAAATTATTTGCATCCTCAAGCCACAAAAAATGTTGTAGAGAGAAAATAATTTATTTAAAACATTACTCAAACTCTCATTAAATAAAGATGGAAATGAAAATAATTTTTTATGAATTTAATTCCTAGAATTTTAAATTATAGTTAATACCTAAGGAAGTTGAGTAGTCTCTTGCTCTTTTTATTGATGGAGTTTTTAACTGGTTGCCTGTCTCCCTGATTGCCTTTTCTGCCTAGTGTAACAGATTAGTTGTGGTAAAAGAAGACATCCAAAAACGATGTAGGTGTTTTGCTTATAAGTAATCTTTGATTCTAATTCACTTGTTATTAGTGACCTAGACAACGTATATACTAAATAACAAGAACCATAAGTGTATATTTTAAGGAAATACATCATAAACCTTCGAAAAAAAAAGGATGGTAAATAACAATATAGGAACATTTCAACGTTTCTCATATCCGTGATCGAACCCTATTCTCCCGAGTCTGAGTTAAATACTTAATATCTTACACAACTGTGCCAATATGGCTAATAGGGGAAAATCCCATTAACTTGCTTGTTACAGTCCAAAAGAACCTTTTATAAAATACTAACTGCTATTTTTGCGGTTCACATTTATAACATTTTAATATATTATTAGTGTTATTTTATAGGTATTGATAATATCTATTAAAAGTGACAGCTGCAGATCACATGACCTGATGTATGAATACATGAAAGTTATTTTTAGCACCACGTTTTACCATCCGGTTGGATTGTACGCACACAGTGTGTAAAAATTAAGCTAATATGTTAGGGATTAGAAAGGTTGAATGTTACTTGAAGGGAGAGTGTAAAAATTTTTTAGTAAAAATCATCCTCAGTACACCCGACCGGGATTCTAACACTCATTTACGCGTCATTGGCAGTCCAGTCTATTGAGAGAGTGACGCCTTAGACCATTCTACCACCGAAGCCGGTCACGCGTGAGTACATCTAGTAACTTTTCTGTCAGATAAGGCTCTTCCTATGAAAATTGGACTCTACTCTTCATTTGGAGGTTCTCATTCCATTTCCTAACTGGAGCATTTAAAGTGTTATAGCAGTGGGCGCTGTGGTGGTGGGTGCGGTGTTGTGGTAGGTCAGCCCTTCTAGAGCCACCGGACATGTCGGAGCAGAAAGTAGTAGCCTTTCCCATTATCACAGTGAAGGGAAAACACTGAACTCGCCTGGATACCAAGTAACGTCACATAGGTTGGTCCAACTTGTTTGGACACCAGGGGTCACGTGGATCTAAGGGATTAGTCTCGTCTTGTTTGATCCACCGGTGACGGGTTGGTCAAGTTTCTAATCTAGGGCAGGATGAACTAGGGTGGTACTCCACAATGATTGATTTATCGGTGTTGTTTTCCAATCCCCTCTATGGACTTATGCGGCTGCACTTCATCTTTGTTCTCTTCATTTATGCTCCTTACAAAAATTCGTTTATTAACGGTAAGCGATAGTCTCTTCTGATTTCGGAGAGGTCAGGGTTTGAACTCCGTCCAAATGAATTAAAGTCTTTTTTCCCCTTAAATATTGCCTCAATATTTATTGCGCAAATGACAGCACACTTTCTCTAAATTGTATCTTCTTAATCTATACCCTTACAATGAAAATGTAGGTATAGCTTGGACGTGTAGCACAAAAAATAAGAGAGTTAAACGCGATATTGAAAAAAACAACAGTGAATTTGAAACTAACAGTTTCGAGGTTGTTTTTTTGTGTTTATAGTCTCAAGTACATGTACATAATATTAACACTTTTTTTTAATGATGTTCATATTTGATTTAGTAAGGAGTAATAAATGATAAAACTATATCGTCTTTACTTTTATTTTTTATTTCTTCTCTTCTCCGTATTTGATATTAGCTTAGTCTTCTATGACGACATGCTTCTGTGTTATTATTGTTCTTACACTATATTTAGGTCTTATTTATTATAAATATGATATTCTGTTAAATACACATTATAGATAATATGTATTTAACAGAATATCATCTTTATCATAAATAAGGTAATTATAAGATTGTTAATTTAAGTGAATATTTAATATTTCGTATAATATCTTATATTCTCTGTAGACTATTTCCATTTACAGTGTTTACATTTATTAACGTTACAATTTTATTGCCATAAACACTCTCTATACATTATTTTACAATCATATTGGTTTTCCTCGCCTGAATATGGTGTAACATCTATAGTAACATTACCCGCCTCGGTGGCGTAGTTAGCTAACACGCAAGTTTAGTGTTGAGCTGGACTGCCGAGGACGAGGAGATCGAGGTTCGAATCTCGCTCGGGTGAATTGGGGGTGGTTTCATTAAATTGTCTTCCACCCTCCCTCCACGCAAATGCGAGTTCACTTCTTCTATATTCAACCTTACCAAATCCCAACCCATTATCGTAATTAGTACGTAAGCGTATAAACCGAACGGGTAACAAGGCGTGGTGCTAAGTAATATTATTATTATTGTTATTATAATACCGAAACATGTCGTCATAGAAGACTAAGTTAATATCAAATAAGGAGAATAGAATAAAAAATTAAAGAAGATATAAATGTATCATTATATTGAAATACGTAAGAAATATAATCTCCTCAACTAAATGATTGTCCTTTGATTTCTCCAGTAGGGGGTCAAACTAGAGACACTTAAACAAACAATGTCTGACCACTGTAAGTCTTTCTAAGATATCGCTATAAAAGTTAATTTGATAACATTTAGTTTTTCTTTCTATCTATTCCTCGGTTGTTTCTATTTATTTCCGTTTTAACAGTTTTATTTTATCTTTTTTTACAAGTCGTTTCTCTCTCGTTCCTGCATTTTTTCTCTATTTCACTTTCTCATAACAAGAGAAAGTATTATAATCGAAAAAAAAATCTTGAGATTATGATAAATTTTTACTTTTTATGTACCTCCGAACCCAAAAAGTGGATTTGACCATTTTGTCTCTCTGTCCGTCTGTCTGTCTGTCCCTGGTCACGGATCCAAACGGTTATATGGATTTGGTTCTAGCTTGATATTTGAAATGGTTTTTATTTTAACCCTGGCTCTCAGATTTTTTTAAATTCTACATTAGACCTATTTGAAAATGGCTATTTTGTTTATATACATTTAGAGAGCGATTGACGTCCCAAATAACACAATAGGCCTTCTTGGTTTTTGGATAAAATTTGTTAAAGAGTAGTTTACTAATGAGGGATTTTCGAACATTTTAAATATTTTGAAACAGGCTGTTAACGATTTTGTTTAAAATTGATATCCGACGAGTTATTGAGATGATAAGTAAAATTGTATACTTGTTTTTTGGTGAAAAATTCGTTTAAGGGTAGTTTACTTTTTACTAATCTAAAAAAATATGTATCAAATAATAGCTAGCAATTTAGTTCAAGATGGTTATCTGTTGTTTTTTTTTGCTTTATAAATACTTATATATATAGTTTTTAATTTAGTAGCTTACTGATGGCAAATTTTAGTAAAGTTTGATTTTTGAGCTCTAACAATTTTGTTCAAATTGGTATCGAGGGACTATTTTTGATGGTCAATAATAATGTATGTTTAGTTTTCTAAAGTAAATTAATTAAATGGTAATTTACTTGGGACAGATTGTAGAGAATTCTAAATTTTTCAAAACTGGCCTTGAAGATTGATTTTAAAATGTGTATCTGGGAATAGTTGTTCATAATAAATAAAAATATATATTTATTTTCAAAAACTAGAAATAATTAAAGGGTATCTTACAAATAACTTATTTTGAAATTTTAAAATTTATTAAAAATATTTGAACAATTTGATATAATTGTGATTAACAAGATGATGTGTTTGCTTTTAATGAGGAAAACTTTAAGAGTAGTTTGCTAAAACATTTTTTTTTCTTCCAAACTATATACACACAATATGAGAAAGTGTGTGCAATTGTGTCGTACCATTTATATTCCACTTCATCCTTTTAAAATAATTGGTACGGAACTCCACACGGACTTATCACGCTTTTGTTTAAAAATTGAGATATTTACTCATAGCCCATAGTATATGTGAAATAAAATAATATACACTAGCAAACCCAAGTATAAATTGCGCTAAATTTATGTAAAACATTTGATTATCGGTTTTAAATTGTATAATTTTATTTTTTAAGAATCAATGTCCTCATTTGTATAATTGGACAAATAAAAATTATCTATATTGGGTCCACAAGGGTCAACATGAGATAAGTAATTGCTGTACAAACATTTCTCCTAAGAGGTTAAAGAAAGAGAACTTAAATTAAGCTAATTACTTTATGGCATTAGATAATAATTATTGCGTTAAAACATATGTAGTGAGTTATCTCTGTACAACGAAAGCTCATAAAATTGTATTAATATATTTGCCAATAACTCAGAAACTATTGGTTTTATAAAAATATATTTCAAATAAAAGTTTTTAATTTTTAATAGTGCAGCAATTTTGCAATGATAAATTATTTAGTATATCAAATAGTTGCGGAGATATGGAAATTTCCGGTTTTACAAAGTACCCTAAAAGAGAGTTTCATGGGAAAATTAAAATAGCCATTTTTTTTATAATCTTAATCAACGCCTTAATTCAAATTTTAATCAAAATTTTTAGAGCTGATTTTGAGAAAAATGTTAATTTCTCTTTTCGCCCTTTAGTTAACTACTCTTAATTTTAGGGTTAGACAGACACACGGCATTGCAAAAAACACTTTTTAGGTTTCGGGGGGTCATGAAACGTCAATATCCATCAACATTTAGGGTTAGATTTTGTTGACGGTCTTAATACAGTACTTTGCCTAAGTGTTGGAAAAGTTAAAATATATATATATATATATATATGCGTATAGCTTGAAAACTATTGGTTTTATAAAAATATATTTCGAGTAAAAGATATTTATTATAAATAGACCTACATATTTGCAATGATAGGTATTTTCATATCTCAAAGACTTACGGAGATATAATTAAAAATTAGAATTTGCGCATCAGTACGGAATCCTTAAAGTTATTTTGACGAAAAAATGAGAGTAGCCATTTTGTTTAAAATATTGATCAAAGCTTAGAAATGAAATTTATTCAAAATCGTTAGAATCGGTTTTGATAAAATTGATTTTTTCTCTTTTTGTCCTTAAGCAAACTACCCTTAATTTCAGGGTTAAATATCCCATTCCCAAAACCCCTCGGAATAACCCTATGAAGACCCTAGATAGCAAGTTTCAGCCCAATCGGTAAAATAGTCTATAGCCCAAAGTACAGACAAACGGATAGACAGACGGCATTGAGAAAACTACTTCTTCGGATTCGGGGATCATGAAATATCAAAATTTATAAAAAACTCGAGTTCGATTTTTTGACGATCACAATACTTTCTCTACCTATAAGGTAGCGAGAAAGTAAAAATGAGGAAGAAATAATTAAAACAGTAGAGTAGAGTTAGCTCAGTCGGTAGCATGTCTGCCTACTGAGCTAAAGGTCCCGGGCTCGATTCCCGGCATGGCCGAAAATTTATCATCGGTAAAATGTGGGTTTACTCCTTCACACTGGTAAATTAATGGTCGGGGACTGGATGTTGTGCATTTTCTAGTCTTAAGTTGGATTATAAGGCATATAAAGCTACGATAGGCCTAGCAAGCCGGTTCTAGAAAATATATGACTTGAATAAAAACCTGACCCAGGCCATAGGCTGGAAACATTAGTGGATGTAAAAAGAGTAGAGATGGTAAAATCGATGACTAGTTGACAATATAGTAAATAGATAAATTTGTGTTGAACTGACAAACATTCAACTTAATTAAAAAAACACTCTTACTACTAAATAGCTACTATCTTTAAATAATAAATCCACGTACTGTACAGTAATTCTATAAAGAGATTACTAGACTTAAATATAATCCAACTTCCCTCGAAGTTCAATTAAGCTATGATGACATACTATCTGGGTCATGTTAAATATGTTTTCCTGCCCCACCGTAAGCCAAAGGCTTGTTCCTGTGTTTGCCTATAGTTAAAGGGGGAGGGAGGTGGGAAGGGATTCGCCCAAAGGTTTTGGTAGAGAAGGGGAAGTGCTAAGAAGAGAAGGGGCAGCAGGATAGGGGCCGTTCGTTCAAACATCTTGTTTACTCAAAGTTTACCGGTAATTGGGAGGAAATTAGTGCAGCCACTCTACTTGCTGACTAAGTTTCTGATAACAATGGCAGGAGTGTCTTTATGTGAAGACATCATGCGCTTACGCAGTCAACCTCTATATGTGCTTAAGTTTTTTTTAATGTTTTATAAATAGTAGTAATAAAAGTTTTTTTAAACAAATGTTTACTCCTACAATATTGCGTTACTTTTAAATGAAATACACATGGGAAAGTTAATATTCATTCACAGTGTTAGTAAAAAATAAAATCCAAGTGAAACTACAAGCGTGCAAAAATAATAATAGTAACCATATTCCTTTCTACGGTGTATTTTTTTTTTATTACTTGACTCGATGTTTAATATTATGCATGTTCAAATCCTTTAATTTTTTTCCCCCTCTTGCTCGCACTTGTTCTGAGAGCGCTTCTAGTTTATTCTCTGCCCAAATTATCCCCAGCAAAGCGCCTCCCCTTCCTAAAACCTTCCCCCATACTTCTACTCCCAAATCCTTCCCCCCCCCATGCCCTCCTCAAAACTCCCCTTTGGCCCAACAGAGCAAAGCAAGGCTACACATTTATAGGGAAGGTAATCCTCTAAAACTCCATCAAGGACCCCTTCCCATCCCACTTGCCCCTACCCACTTCCCCTCCTCTTTCTCTTTTCCTGTGCTGAGGTTATAGTATAGGTTTGCATTTAGCTTACGAGTTAAGTATGTACACAAGCACCAAGCAAAATGTGAAGAGCGAGTTTTGAAATCCTGCACAGCAAGCTGCGTTTTCACTCTTGTGTATATGAACCCCGCTGTGGAGGTTTTAAGGGGAATCGTTATGTCGCCGTGGGAGAAACGTGTTATCTCCATGACGTAGGGGAGGTCACTTTTCTTTTACAATGAAAACAATTATGTATTCATTTAAAAAATACTTTGAAATAAGTATTGTAATTTTTATTATTACGTTTCACTAACTGTTCAGGCATGTGTAATACACTCTACTGGAGTAGTAATGGGGGAAGGAAGCATTTGCGTGGAAGGATAGTGGAAAACCATTTAGGGAAGATCACCCCTAGTAGACCCGACCAGGATTCTAACTCTGATTTCCCTGTCATCCGAAGGCTGGTCTTTCATGAGGGTGACCCTCAGACCATTTCGCCAATGAACCGGGTAAATATTGTAGTGATCATAATTAATGTATCAGCAGTATAGTTATATTGCACACTGCATAGAAAGTACTTGTTATCAGTGAATCAAATTATCTAATACCCGTTTGGGGGTCACGTGGTCTAAGTTAAGTAGTCTCTCTCCCAGTAGACTAGACTGCTGATGACGGGAAGATCAGAGTTTTAATCCTGGTTGGGTGTACTGAGGGGTGGCTTTTCCTTAATAGTTGCCCTCCATACCCCCCTCCCCCACGCAAATACGGGTACACTTACTCTAAATTCAACCTTCCTCATAACTAGCACATTAGTGTAATTAGAACGTATGTGTAAAGCCCGAACAAGGAGTAGACGTGGTACTAAAATAAAATAGAAAAATATAATATTACGAGAGAGATTTTCTTAAGAAAAGGGTGTATTTTCAGAATTCGCAAGAAAATATATAACATGATGACACAACTCAGTTTATGTGTGGAAGTTAAATGTAAACACCAGCTCTGGAGCTAGTGGTAAATATGTTACACCCCAATGGTGAAACTACCCACTATTAATTAATGAATTGGACAAATTTCTGATATTTCCGTGAACTGGCTTCTTCGCTTGACCTTTACACGAAATGGGCAAAAATCGCATTAATTCTTGTCCATTTAATGAAATGAAACTTATTGCTACTATCTATTATAAGCTTAACTGAAATTAGTTTTAAGATAGTATTTTAAACTAATCCAGCTTAATCTAACCTTCTATTCAACTAAAACGATTAAAAGTTAAATTATAACTTCAAGACCCAAGGCCGTAGCCAGGGTTTCAACGCCCACCCCCCTCCCCCCGCCCCACACACACCAAGAAAAATTTATGAACAAAATATAAATGGCTTTATTTATGGTTCAAACAATATCAAAATAAAGATATAAGTACAAATTAGGGGGCCTTTTTTTACCATTAAAAACACTTCAGAGAGCTTCTATAGAGGTGTTTAGTATTTAGAAATTGTCCTAGCCTTCGGCAGTTAAGGTGTTATGTTGCCATAAAAAACACTTCAGATACCTTTTAGAGGTGTTTAATATTTAGAAATTTTCCTAGCCTTCAGCAGTTAGGGTGTTATGTTGCCATAAAAAAACTTAATATAGCTTCTAGAGGTGTTTAATATCTAGAAATGTCCCTAGCCCTCGGCAGTTAGGTGGTTATGTTACTATAAAAAATACTTTAGATAGCTTCTAGATGTGTTTAGTATTTAGAATTTTCTCTAGCCTTCAGCAGTTATGGTGTTATGTTGACAAAATGAAACACTTCAGATAACTTATAGAGGTGTTTAATAGTTATCATTTTTCCTAGCCTTCGGCCATTAAGGGGTTGCCATAAAAAAACACTTCAGATAGCTTCTAGGACTGTTTATCATTTAGAATTTTTTCTAGCTACCGATAATTGGGGGATGTGCCCATCAAAACCCCCCTGAAATTATTGGCTGGCTACGGTTTTGTCAAGACCAAACCTGTTCTTCGCTTCTCCATTTCACGGACCGGGCAAAAAAACGTCCAGTTCAAGAACTGGGTAACGATTGGAGCTGAAATGTCAATAAAATAGTTCATGAACTGGACTATTTTTTGCCCAATTCGTGAAATGGTCTGGGGGAGAGGCCAGTTCACGAAACGGGCGGAAATTGGCCCGATTCATCAAATGGACAAATTGACAATTAGGATGTAATATGGAAACCAATTATGGGCCTACGAATAGTTATCAGAATTTGAAGTTTAAATTGATCTACTGTGGAGTTAATACATTCTTCAACTTGGCTATGAACCTGTTGAGAGGGGTAAAGTTTGGTGGAGGGGTTAATCGAGGTAGTAGAAAGAGGGGGTAACGGGGGTTGGGGTTGGAAANGGGGGTGTATCTAAAGGGCGTTACGAGAGCCGTGCTTATGTCCACACCGTGTGCTACTCCAAACTACAAATTAACAACCACCGTCAGATAAATTATACACAATCGACCAACTTCATCTTCAACCGGTGGACTCCCCCCCTGTTTTAACCCTATACTCTTGGATCTCTCTCTCCTCTTACCATCTTTTAGAACCGCCAGCACAACAGCTTAGCAGAATATAGCTCCACGAATAAACTCTCGTTTTACTTTCTGATTAAGCAAACATGTGATTTTTTTTTTTTAAGTGAGCCATTTGAAAGCAACATTAAACTAAAACTAATAGGATTATTACGTCAAAATTATTTTTAGATGAGTCCTGAATTATTATTTTTTCACACCACTTTTTACTACCCTTCCGGCTTATCCACATGATTACGCTAGTGGGTAGGGATGAGGAAGGAAAAATTAAGAGTAAATGTACCTGCGTGGAGGGATAGTAGGAAACAATTTAGGTAAAACAACCCTCAGTACACCCGACTGAGACTTGAAGCCAGATCCCCTTGTAATTGGAAATCCAGTCTATTGTGAGAGTGACGCGTTGATGCGACCACTGATATGTATCTGTTTTAATAAAATTATGATCTTTAGACTTCTTATAATCACTACTATTTTTTATTAATACAATCTAATGACTGATAACTATTAGCGATTTAATCTACCTAAATAAGGGAACAGGCTGGATACCTTAGTTCTGTCCATGGAGTGTCTGTCTACTTAGATAAGAGTCCTGAGCTCGATTTCCAGCATGTTTAAAAAAAGTCACTGTTGAAATTGTGGCTTCCCCTTTCATAGTTTGTGGACCATGTGGTGAAATACTAAGTTAGTTAAGAAAGTGCGCGTTAACACCCTCCCCTTCCCCTGAATAAAATTGAACAGGGTAAGATTGATGAGTTTTAAGGAAACGCGTACTGATTCGAATTTATAGAGTACGTATAACCATCATTCTGCAAAACTATCGCCAATAATTCATGATGAATTAAATAGCTAAGCTATTATATTTGTTAATTGCGGCTATAGCCGTATTTAATATTGTGAGACTCTCAACTTAGTGATTTATTTTCGACATGTTTGATATCTATTGCGAGTTCAACTAACGCCGGTCAGCTAATAATTGTAGGATCAAGTATCTGAAATGCAAGATATTTCCTGTATATCCGCATGTAGACCCATAACTGCTGACTCCATTGGGATAGCATTGAATCTGTGAGAAGCGATGTTCCAAGCATCGCGTGGTTTTGGATGACGTGGATTTAGGCCCGTTGATTGTTGCTTAATGCCGTCATTGGAATCTCCTAGTTGGCAGATTCTAGATAGTGTGCATCCTATAGCAGAGCTCTGGGCAGCTAGTTCCAGACAGTTGATTCGTGCAGTTGGTTTTAGACAGTTGTCGAGTGTGTATTAAGATGAGTTCGTCTAGCAGCGGCGTGCCTCACGCGCCATGAGTGTAACCACGATTAAGACATTGGTTAGACATTTGTTAAGACAGTGGTTAAAGAGTTGTGATCCCGCTGCTACCAATATAAGTGAGATACCTCAAACTATGTCACGTGCTGTTTATGTTGACCGGGGATGGGTGAAAGATTCGACAGAAGGTGTCATGAGTTTGACGGCAATGTATGAGAGCAGATTGCTTTGGGAAATAAACCAACAGTAGTGTATGTGATTGATTGTGTTTTCTTGAGTCTCTTGATTAGACCCCTCACTTACAACATGATAGCCAGCAGTCACGAATATTTAAATGTGGAAGTGTAATAATGAGCCGCTAGCATTTACATCTTAGTGTCAGAATGGGATGTTAATGTATAATAAGTTCGGCCAGACCCTTACATATTTGTGTCAAATAGTGCGATAAGCTCGGCCAGTCCTTACAATATCGTATCCTTTAAATTGATAAATGACAACTGGACACGAGAATCGAACCCGGAACCTTTGGCTTAGTACGCCAATGTTCTTACCGCTGAGCTATCCAGGAATCGTCCCGTACCCAGGATCATTCTTTACTCATATTTTAAGGCAAAGTACGTTATGGACTTGCGGAAATCGTCGGCTACATATATGAGTGATCAATTAATATCGTGAGCCATAAGATAACGCAGCCAATTAAGAATGACCCTCGGAACGGGACGACTCCTAAATAGCTTAGTGGTTAGCACATTGGCGTTCTAAGCCAAATTTATTGGGTTTGATTCACCTTGTCCAGATTTCATTTATCAATTTAAAGAGTATCTAATAATTCAGTTTAGACCCATCCCCGGCCTGTCGAGTCATAGTCAGGCATGATAACTGCTCGCTTAACTATTCTATACATTCAAATAGATATTGACTGTTTTTTATGAAAAAAATTAAGCCAATATATGAAGTCATGTTGTGTATATCCCTGAGTTATGATTTTCTTAGCATCGCGTCTTACGACCTGTTCGGGTTGTACACTTATGTACTATCTACGCTAATGAGTTAGGGATGACGGAAGTTAAATTTAGAGGAAATGTACCCGCATTTTCGTGTAGGGATACCGGAAAGCTACCCTCACTACACCCGACTGAGATGTGAACTTCGATCACTCCGTCATCGGCAGTCAAGTCTAATGCGAGTGTGACGCCTTAGACCATGCGGTCACCAAAGCGGATTTCAATAATGTTGTTCTTATTTTTTTCTTGTTCCTTATTATAACGAGTATTTAATTTAAAGTGTAAAAATGTTTACTATGTTATTATTAGCACCGCGTCTTACTACCCGTTCGGGTTGTACGCACTTACGCTAATGTGTAGTGGTAGGGTGATTGTGAGATGAAATGGAGGACCTACAGTTTAACGTGGGATTCTCGCATTTACAAGTTGTGATTAATACATGTCTTGTCAGAGGTGAAGGAAGAGTTTGGCTATCAGATAAATCTGTGCCGGGACCGAGGATTGAACTCCGGACCCCGAGCATAGAAGTCCGACACCTTACCTCTAGACCACCAGGTCACCTTTAAAATTATTAATTTAGTTGACAAACCCTACATAAACTTTTAATAAATCAAGCATTGTAAATATTTCAGTATGTTCATTGTTTAACAATAACAATAAACTAGTTAAAAAATTATATAAAACAAATCCATTTAAATTATTAAAAAGAGAGAAAAGAAAGAAAACACATTTTTTAATTTTGATATTTCATACACCTCTTTTCGCTTAAAAACATGAATTAGAAAGCATTGGAAATTTTACCTTACCATACATAACTTTTTACCTCCACTTTGTTCCAACGTACTCATAGCCTTAATGCCGTCAGAAAAGGGTACTTCGGTGGGGGTACAACTAGTTGGAATGACCCCACTTTACGAGCAGTATAAAACAAAAAAAAAAAGAATGGTAAAATTGGGGAGCACTAGAGGGGTGGTGTGGGTGGCCGGGACTGAAGAATAATGAAATTTCTCTTGTAGCGGCGACACAGCTAATAAAAATTAAAGTACGGTGGATTGGATGACAATAGCCTATCCTGCTTCATTTTAAGGGGTTGAGGGGGTGGCTTTTGGGGGGAAGAGGTGGTTTCTGGCATTAACAATCTAGAGAGAAAGTTTTGTGTGTATGTGCTTCCATAGATCAGTCAGTGTTCGAATGAAGCCAAACTAACTAGCTCTTGTTAACACAAACTAAAATTTAACCAAACGAAATAAAAATTCTCGAGAGAAGAATTTGGCTTCATATCGGTATTGTTTTAGTTAGTTCCCTGTATACACGAGTAATTTTATCAGACCTAGTTCAATGGAAAAACTTCCACAGAAAATATTATGTCAACTATTAAAGAGTAACTAGTGCAGTAGCACTATAAAAACTACAAGGGTTTATTTCCATGGTAATTTTTTCATCTCTGTCTTAAGATAGTTGTGTTATCTACCAAAAAAAAATTATGTTAAAGAAACTTTTTGTCTTTGTCCATATTAGGACTTAAATTAAATCTCGAAACTATAGGCCTCACACCAGATTAGAAAAATTTAACAGTAATAAAACTCTGCCAAACATTTAGTTAAAACTTTTGTTTTCAAACTCATATGATAAGAAATTCACCTTTTAATGTGCTACTGTAGGTTATTAGTGTTTCTAATGTGAATATTTTAAATAATATAGTAGTCATATTTTTAATATTATAAGTATGGGTGTGCGAAGCTTCGAAACTTCGACTTGGGTTCGAAATAAACATCAGCTTCGAATTCGCTTCGAAACAAATTCTGGCTTCGAAGCTTTGCCAATAAAAATATTAACAGCTAAAATACACAATCTATGTTCAATTATAGCCATTCTGAGCTTTTTTTGTACATTACAAATTCATATTCATATAGTATGTAAAACGTATAAAGAAAGTGAATTGCGTGTTGTGATAATAACTTGTTTTGTCAGAGTAACACGAATATTACAAATAATTGTGCAATAAAACATTTTCAAAGTAATTTCAGCGCATAAAGATCTATAAATAACCACAATATAATATTTTTTCAATCTTAAAACAACTTAAAGAAAATATTCAAACTTCAATTCGGCTTTGAGAATATTTCATATATTCGATCCGAGTTCGCTTCGAATTGAAGAAGTATACCCCTAATTATAAGCGTTAAGGAAAAAGTAGATTTATTTTAACAGATCCTTATCAAACTTGATATGTTTATAGTGTTTTTAACATATTATAGTTAAATAGTTATTTACTCAGGTGTGTCGTAATTTTGTCATCTTAGAGAATCATCCCGAAAATAACGATTTTACCTTTGTTATAAACTAGAAACGCAATACAATGTATTAATCCACATTTTATTATTATTAGTATTATTATGTGTTGTCTTACGACAGATACAGTCCTTTATCAGTGTCTTAGACTGCCAATGCACCCTGTCCTCTACCTCCTCCTTGAGGTTTTCTTTCCTTCAAGTCATTCAATATTTGAACTCTCCTTTCTAATCTCCTCTTTCCCTCAACCTTTTTGCAAAATACAGTTCCTCCTAAGGATGTGTCCAATACAGTTCGCTTTGAGTTGAAAGAATAACATACGAAATGGTTCTTATATTACTTTAAACATAAACTTTTTGGAAGAAGTTAATACCTATTACGATGACAAACCTATGAGAGACCGTAACAATTGGATAGACTTTGTCTTCACGGAATGTTAAAGTGGGGGGTGAGGGTCCCAGTAATTTTGAGCTCACTACATTTGATATCCCAGATGCTAATAGCCCGCCCGGTATTTGGTTAGAATACCAGTCCTTTCAGACCTTCACTCAGAGGTGTACTGGGCCGACGGGACATCATGCAGGAGACATCCCAGTGGTCTGGTTTGATTTGGGCTGCCTAAATATTTTAAACTAAAGTAAAGATATCCATTAAATTCTAAATTAATGTTTTTTTTATTAAATTGTGATAAAAATTGTCAGTGAATAAGTCTGAGAATAGTCAGAATACATAATTTGTAAAGATATACGATGACTTTAAACGTAAATCCGTCTCTTTTATCGTTTCATTGGTGTGGTTTGTATTTTTTTCAATCCTAAGCTAAATTTAAAAGCTTATTCTTATTGAATATTGACTGTTTTTGGATTTGTAATCCACACAAGTAGGGGATGGAGGATAATTTTAAAAAGTTCAATGTTTCAAAAGTAATCTCACAACTATGATCTAATAATTTATAAGCATTTTAGCTCATGCCAGTAGAAAGTAGAAACTAATGTTTTAGATGAACTCTATAGCGAAGTAATCATAGATAATGTAGCTGAAATGATATAGGGATTAAATTTACTAATAATAAATATATAAATACCTCACCTCACCAATTCAGCTTACACTGAAAACTAGCTTTAGTGATATTTATGAATGTATGAATGTCACATGCCGACCTCAACCGTTCTCGAATATCTGTCAACGGTGTCCTGGAATTTAATGACAGATTTTTCCCTTCATTAAAAAAGTTTTTCATCTAATGCCGCTTTCCTCGTGACAGATATTCAGGAACTATTGATATCATGTAAAGAAAATTAAACTCTTTGTTTGTACTGGAGCAATATTTTACTGATTTTAACCAAAAAAAAATGTTTTGACATAAAAACCGCAGAAATCCGGTTTTTTTCTAGCGTTCCCTTACATCAAAGCTTTCATCCAAACTCGGACCACTTCTCCTAACCCAATTGAAGCTATCGCTGAATTTAGTCCAAATCTACTGAAATAAAAGTACAGTAAAACATTGTATGAAGAATGTTTTAGAAAATATAAATTTATTTATTCAAGTTAATATTTATAAAACTTAAGTTTTATGTTATTTTATCGGTATTTAAATTAGTTATTAAAGTGACATCGGCATATCATATTAATTGGAATATGAATGAATGAATGAATGAAAGTAGTTTTAGAAAACTTTTGCAACTGTCAGATACAGCTGCCCTTTCTTTCGTGTTCTTAATGTCGTTTTCCTCTAAGGAAATTACTGTCGAACTTTGTGTGGATAAGCAGGTGTGTTCCCTAAATTTCGTAGAATTGAAACATCAGATGGTTGACACTTTATAGATTTTTGTGTGCAACCCTCCATACACAAGGTTTGAGATTTTTGCCCGACAACAGTAAGGGTTATATAAATAATATAACTCTCTTTGCCTAACGTACTTACAGACGTTGTTAATTTGTTCATTTGGTTAAGATGTAAATAATATCATTAAAACCAACTGTCAAAACAAAAATATAATTGATATAGTTTTGGTGGAAACGTCATTTTATCAAATAAGAACCTATGCTAAAGTTTGATATTTATTATTTCCATTCTTAAAATTAGATTTTAAAATACAAGCCAATATTTATTTAAGTATTTTAATTTTAATTTAGTTCCGAAACAAAAATTAGACCTCAGAAAGGTTATAATTAATGTTGACAACGTTGACAATAATAGGAATTGACGTTATTATAGAACTTATGATATAAACAAAATTTAATCAAATTGTTTCAAAACTCCAGCTGAATCCTCAGTTATTAAAATACAAATTATGAGATAGTTGGGAAATCATCTATATAATATAATAATTTGTATTTCAACTAAGTTAAATATAGTTAAAAAGTGACAACTGAACACGAGATTCGAACCCATATCCAAGTGTAATTTTTCAATTATATTTCAATTAATTGAAAGATGTATCCAGTTATGGCTGCTTCCATGAAAATAATAAGTTTCTACTATAATAATTTGTGCTTTTATATAATATATTCATATATATTCTAGTTTTTACACTTCACATTCAAACAATAACCAAGATTAATAGCAGTTTATTTTTCAAGGTCCAAGGATTAGAAAATGCATTAAATTAAGCTATACCAGGATTCACTTGGTGAACAGCAAAAAAATATTTAAAAAAAATCAAACTATGATGGTCTGTAGATGATAAACTACGGCCTCGAAATTAAGGATCCGGTACACTATTCGTGGGGCCATCCTTACCGGTCGCAGTTAATTGTTAATTATGGCTACATTTAAAATAGGTCCCAGCTTAACAAAGCGTAATTTATTTTACTGCGTGGAATTAACATGCTCTCCTCAACCCTATCCCTATTAGAAAGGAAAGAAAATACAATAATGAGATTAACGGCGGGGGAACAGTATCTCTCGAATTCCTTTATCCTTTTATATCCATTCTTATGCATATGTGATGCAAATGAAACTTTCTTTTCTGGTTTCTCTCTTGTCCGTGGGTTCATACAGTAAATGACCTGGAAACAACCTACACGTCGGTTAGAAGGAGAGGGGAATAGAGGGATGTAAGAGGGGAAGGGATACCAGACCTGACAGTGTCATGAGACAACAATGTAATCTTGTCACACTTTCTGAACAATGCTAGAGGAAATGAACAAAATGTAAATGCAGCTTTGTGTAGGGACGGTGGTGATGACTGGGGGGGTTGGCTCGGGGTGAGAGGGGGCTATTCTATACAGTATCTCGATTTTATACCTAACTCCCCCCGCACACACACACACCCCTTCCACCTACGCACATACACACACAGCGCGCCTGCGTGGAACCGCCAAAACCCGGAAGTGCCTTCATACCCCACCCTCCCTTAACCCTTTTCTACACACAACCTTGTGTTTCTTTCATCCGCCGAGAGGCAGCGCTGTAACCGCACTTTGCTCAACAGTTTCTGAGATCGTCGGAGATAATATATATACTCCTAGTCGCGCTCTCCTCCCTTATTCCCTAAAAACCCCTTTTAACCAGCCCAGTCTACCCCTCTAGATTTACGACTGGAGAAAAATTTACATGAATTTGATTTATTAAATTTAATCTTGAATAATATTCAACTTGGTTCCAACTACATGCTCTTTTTTTTATTGTTATTATTATTATTTCGCATTGTGTGCAACGCATAAAAGAATCTTATGTTTTAATCACTTTAACTTGAGAAACCCGGGGAAGAACGAAATGGAAAGGAAAAGGCTAGCAATAAATGAATAACTCGAAATAATTTGCATTAGTCCAACATTTATCAAATACTTGTGTTTTTTTTAGTGTCGACTTTAGTGGTGAATTTACATTTATTTCCTTCTTTTTTTTTCGTAAGATGGCATACTGGAACATGATGGGATTTTTTATCTTATAAGGAATTAATTTTCCTTATCATTTTTAGCGACGTTGGAAAATTAATGGAAGGTTCTAAGATTATAAACTCATAAAAATTGAGTTCCTGATTCTAATGAAGTGGAATTACTAAGTTACTTTCAAATAGATGCTCGCTTAAGGTGAGGCTTTCTCCTTGAATGTAGTGTTACGGTAAAGCCTCGGTCATACGGGGCTAGTTACTATCGGCTAGTAAAACCAATGAATTAGCACCCTCAACTAGCTGCTGGTAATACTATCTGGCGAGTTTTTTACTAGCACTAGTCGACGTACTATAGTCTAGTGACCGACTTGCAACTATCCTAGTGTAAACACCATAAAATAACGCTAGTGCAAATAGAAATCGAAGATAAGCGTCTCGAAACATAACCCCTTGCACCCACGGATGACATTTTAACACAATCAACAAGAAAATACTGTTATTTCAACTAGTTTAACTATCCTCGTGTGAAAAAGTTTAACAGCTAGTGGGTATTGTTAGTAAAGGCAGCTTTTTACCAGCGACAAGTAATTTAGCCCCATGCATGGGTGCCCATAAATAGGTGATAAGGGGGCTTTGGTCCACCTTATCATTATGTAATCTTTAATTCTTTGTTAATTTTTAGGAAAAAATAAAATTGTATATTTGGGATTTGGCGGCACTTTGCTATTAACAACTTTGAATAATCAATATCAGAGATAACCAAGATAAAAAATTATCGACTGTAGAATTCCTCCCCCTCCCTCTTCAATAAATTTGTTTTCATTTTCTACTGTTCAATAAATTTGTGAACAATATAATGTTTCTCTTCACTGGGTTCAGCTATGACTTCTTTTTTTTTAGTTTTTCAGAAACTTTTTTTTGTTGCCAAAATTGGCTTTTTGAACTCATATATATTTAGTTCAGAATTATGTTCAGATGCTCTAAAATTCCCCAGCACAAGGTTACATTTATGAAATTTACTCTTGAGGAAGGTGGTGTGACAAAATCCTGGCAGATGGGATTCCATTCAGAATTATGTTCAGATGCTCTAAAATTCCCCAGCACAAGGTTACATTTATGAAATTTATTCTTGAGGAAGGTGGTGTGACAAAATCCTGGCAGATGGGACTCCAATCCATCCTCCATTTGGAAAACCCAAATGAGAACCCGTGGCCCAGACTTAGTGGGGACAGAAAAGAATAAGAAAATAAATTTGTAGCACTTTCTGAATTTCATCTCGAACTTAAAACCGTCAATTTAAGATATATTACGACCAAAGGAGCTAAAGAACAGCTCCAAGGCTTCCACGTACCCATTTAGGTGCACACATAAACGAGCCGGTATAAGTTCTACCGTTTCTTCCAAAATAACTAAATAAAAAAAGTTTCCCTTTTCTAATCCCTCTTCACTCATGCAATATCCTAAAAATTGGCGAGAAACTCTTTATAAAAAAATAAGCTTAGTCGAAGAAAGAAACAGCAAAAAATGAAAATAGGTTAAAACATAAATTATTTAACGAATTGCGATTTTAAAATATATACAGTGCAAGGCATTGAACATAATCATCTAAAATTCATTATTTAAAATAACAAAGTGAGTATTTTTTTAGGCATAATGGGCCTGTGTGACCTTTCATTCATTTGGTTATCGAACTTATGAACAATTTTAATTACATAAAATGTCAAAAAATGTTTCGAAATAAAAAGTTATTTAAATACGCAAACTAAATAGAGGTAAAAAGTATCTCGCAATGATATTTATTTTTTCAAACAGTCAGTGTAGCCATTAAAAGAAGCATAAAGTAGATAAAAATTACATTTATTTTGTAGATATTTTAAAGGAAGGCTTCCATTCACTTTTTGAAGTAGATTTTGATATATTTTATGGAAGAATGTACAGGAAAGAGAGATAGAAACGAATAAAAGGGAAGAGACACATTATTATTACTATTATTATATCCACAATCCACTCTTATAGGTAATGTACACATAAATTGAGTTTTTACTTTCTCATATCAAGAAAAAGTGTTGTAATCTTAAAAAATATCAATCTCGAGATTATGATGAATCCTTACGTTTTATGTGAACCAAAACTAAAATAAATGGTACGGTGCACCTCACAAACTTTCTCACGCTCTTATCTTAAAATATACATTTACTAAATCTTGTTAGATCATAAATGAAATAATATCGATCTCGAGATTATGAGAAATGTTTACATTTTGTGTGATCTGGAATCCAAAAAATTATATTTTACACTTTTGTATGTCCTCATCATCTATGTCTGTCTGTCCCTGGCCACGAATCCAAAACGGTTTAATGGATTTTGTTCAAACTTGATATTTAGTTTTATAGGGTGGTAACACAATTTTTGTTTTATTTTATTCCAGCTCTTTAATTAAGGTTAGTTTACTAATGAGTAATTTTTAGAATTCATAATATTTAGAAAATGGCTTTAAAAATTGGGTTTAAAATGCATATCTGTGATTTGTTTTACATGGAAAATAGCACTATATAATTGGTTTTTGGGCAAAAATGTGTTGAAGAATAGATTACTGATGACTGATTTTTTTAACTTGAAATATTCTACAAATTTCTCTGATGATTTGGTTCCAATGGGTATCTTGGTAATAATTAACATGAAAAATAACATTGTTTACTTGTTTTTGAGATAAAAACTCATTTATGGGTAGTTAACTGCATGAAAAGTGATTTTTTAAAAATTGTAAATAATTTTAAAATTTCCATAACAATATGCTTCTAAATGGGTACCTTGCGAGTGTTTGACTTTATAAATAGCCCTGTATAATTAGTTTTGAACTAAAGTTCGATAAAGGGTCTTTTACTGAAAAGGGATTTTTGAAAATGGCTGTAACGATTTTGATTAAAATGTATATCTCTGCAGTGTTTGACATGATCATATCAATTAAAGCTGTGTACTGGTTTTGGGTGGGAATTTTGGTTTATTAATAACTTTTTTATTAAGGACCGGTCTTGTGGCTACGGGTTAAATATTGCTATCGGGAGGTTAAAGTTAACAACCAGTTAAAGGTTATCAGCCACTTTAATATTTTACGCGTTTTATGAACTGAATTTATCTGCTGGATAGCTATCTGTAGGATAAATATATTTTTATGTAGAAAATGCAATGTTGGTACTGTTTTTACTGGTGCGCGCATGAGTACAAGCCCAGACGCTACCGCTACAACCTAGCGAGGTGCGAGAACCTTCAACATTTGTTAAATAATGGCGGCTAAACGAGTGCGAGTAAACAGATAGTGTCACGTGTGCGTAGAAGCTAAGATGTCGTGCAAGTACTATTTTCGGTGTCTGCCAAAATGTGGTCAATAGTTGGGTACAACGTTTACAAAATTTCATTTATTGTACTCACATTTTGATAGTTTGTTCTTATATAAATATAACTCTACACATAGCTTATCGGTTTATATAAAAGTTTGAATTAAATGTTCTAGATTTATATAGTTTGAGCCCGGGCCTGTGCTTACTAAACACGTAAACCAAGATTTTAACCTAAAAACAGATTCTGATGGGCGAAACTCATTAAAAACAACGCGTCACTATGGCAACAACCATTTTAACTTTCAGATAAAATTCATCAGGTACTTAAACCTCCTGATAAAAATGTGATGGATAAATACATTTTATCTGGCAGATAAATGCTATCTTGCAGTCATAAGACGCACTTTTAACTTATCCACCAGATATAAATATTTATCTACCAGATTAATATATATCTAGGAGTCATAAGACCGTCCCTAGTTAGAATACTTATAAAAATTGATTTGAATCAAAATTAGTATCAGGAGACTATTTTAAAATCTATAATACTATATCTTTATCTAAAATAAATTGATTTATGAGTAGTTTATCTACAATAAATTATAGAAAATTCGAATGTATTGGGAATTGACCTTGAAGATTTATTTCAAAATATAAATCTGTAAAGAGTTTTTCATATATATAACTTTTTATTTTTAGAAATAACAAATAATTTTAGGGTAATTTATGAATAGTGTACTTTTGAAAATTTGAATTTTGTTAAATACATTTGTAAAATTTAGCTTAGTATTTATGTAAAAATTACTATTCTGATTAACGAAATGATGTGTTTGTTTTCAAGAGTAAAACTTATTAAAGGTTTACTAAATCCTATTTTTGACAAATTTTTTGGAAGCTATAATACACAATATGATAAATTTTGTGTGATTGTGTCGTACCATTTATTTATGAAGTACTTTGGAATATTACATTTATGCCTATGCTCTATGGGGGAAATATATGTTTCTCTTTTCTCAATATGTACTTAACAATTATTATTTATTTAATACTTTTTGGTAAAGAGTATGGGCAAAAATGTAGATTAATTTGTTTCACGAATCTTACGCGTTTTTAGTAAATGTATCTTATTTTAGGATAAAATAGAAAGTCGGTGTGGTGCAGCGTACTAATTATTTGACTTTTGTTAAAACAGTTTTATTTTAATTATTATTTTTAATCAAAACATCAAGGTTACCGTCTAACGATGTGGCACCTAGGTCAAACTTTGTTAATAATTAAATTACGCGCTATTCGTATGGGGGAAAATGCTCTTAAATTAATCGGTAATGAGAAAACTAGAACGTTACGTCCCACCCTCCCAATCCGGCATAGTTTTTTATTACCAACATGACAATCAATTAGGAGTTCGATTGTCACACAGGAGTATTTCAATGCAATTTAAAGGGTAAATATAATTCTCAAATTTAATGGATAAATCTGTAAGACTGTCATCATACTTCATTTCAAATATTCCTAAATACGGGACTGGAGTTTACAGATATTTAAATTGAGGAATTAACTCTTTTAGAGTTGAGGTAGCAAAGTCTTCTTGTATATTTTATGTAAAATAATGCAGAAAACTTATTAAATTTAATAAACTGACTATATACATCTGGGAAGGAACCGTGCCTCATCCTTTCACTTCTTTACAAATATTTAACAAGTTATCCATCACATTAGTGCTGGAATTATTAAGTTTTGAAACATGTTTAATGATTTGTCGCATTCAAATTAGTCACAGTTTAAATGATTCATTTTAAAATAATTTCTGTTATTTTCTGAAAAAATATCCATATATTTAATATGTTCATAGATTTTTTAATTTAATAGACTATATTGTAAAGTATATTTAAAGTGAATCAAACAATTTACTAGAACTTATAGCGAATAAAATACTTCCCAAATTTTCAATAGGTTTCGTATTTTCCCGAAATAAGAAATATTATGCATAAAATTCATATTTAAAAAAATATTTTTACTAAAGGTTAAACAAAATCAATATTTTATTTCCAAATAATTAATAGAGCCTTTTTAATGTGTGGATTGAATCTTTTACTATCACAAATAATAATTATTACAAAAATTCACATCTGATTTGGCGATAAAGATCTCAAATTAATAAAGTGTATAAGCTCACAAATAACTAAAATTATTAAACTCACAAGCAAGTAAAATGATTATGCTCACAAATGTGTAAATAAATTAAGTTAACAAATTATCAAAGTGATTAAATTTACAGAAGAGTAAAATGACAAATTTCGGCATTAAAAATTTCTAATAATTACACATCAATTTCATAATTCTGTCTAAATGGGTATTTCAACATAATTAATAATTTTCACAATATTTTTAAATTGATGAATTATTTTACATAAAAATTTTAAATAAATATAGTATGTTTAATGTAGTTTTACTTGGAAAGTTAGCTAAAGAAAAATAAAACAAAAATTTCGTTGTTTTTAATCATAGAATTTAGTTTATAAAACATTGGATTGAAAAATTGTTTTAAATCTAATGTCAAATTGATGATTTAATTACGAAATTTAAGAATCTAAGAAATGAATTAACCACTTGATGAAATGGCCATATAATTTTTCTTGTCATGGAGGTTTTAGCTTTTCTTCTAACCAGTCAAACACTGGCCCCACTTCCACCACTGCGTAATTTCTTTTTTAGTAATACACTCATCAAAATTTTGGATATCATCACTTTCAATTCTGCCATACAAATATTTCTCAGGATCAAATATAATTTCACTCTCTCTTTCTTTATCTAGAATTTTGTTGAGGGCTAGTTCTGAATGTCTCACTATTGACCAAATTTCTTCAAAATCAAAATTTCTATGAAGTGTATATCTTAAATTTCGTGGGCTTTCTTTAGGGTAACATATAATTTGGGAAAACGACCAGGGAAGCATTCATTTATATTTCATTTTTCTCGAACTACCAGTCCAAATATTCTTCTTTAGGTATTAGTTCCTGTTACTCAAACTTGAAAAACTTTTTTTTACTATAATGAACATGTATTGAAACCATATACCTTTGTTTTAAATCTATAATGCTTTGCCGTGTTCCTTTAGGTATATTCAAAAAATCTGCCGTTATTATTTAAACTGATAAGTTAAAGCAGGGATAGATTTTCTCTAATATAAACCCTATACAGGTCACCTTTCTAAGTTTCATATTCACACTTGAGTCATATACCTTGAATAACCATTAGAAAATATTTAAATAATCGCTTTACTACCTATTAAGAGTTTCATATACAAATTATATATAGTTCAATGTTTTAGCATCGTAGACCTCCATTTTACTTTGCAATTGTCAGTTAATTTTCTCTTACGGTCAATTCACAATTAATTCAACCTTTTATAAAAGATCTTAACCTAACTAGCTAAACTAAAATAATTCCCTCAAGTACTGTACATAACGTGTTTATCAAAAACAAATACTGAGAAGGTAAGAATTTACATTTTATGAAGATAATAAATTAGTAGTGTTAATGTAAATAATACAAAATTATGATGTATTCTAAAAATATATTTATTGTGACTATCTCTATCATATTAATCATGTATAATTTCAGAGAATAACGTGTGTTATCTTTAATATAAAACTCGTGTGTACCTTGCAGAATCTCAGTAATTATTCTCGCGTCACTTCTATCCACTCGATCTCTTCTATCATACACAGAAAATCATAATGAAAGGAATATGTTGCCAGGAAACAGAATAATGCCTTTCCTTACATCGTATAGTGGTTTCCTTGAATAATTAGCATTTATTTTAGGGACATTGTTAGAATTCCTCTGTAGTTAGAATTACTGGCTATAAATCCAGAAGTCCTGGAAACGATTTCCAGCTCTTCCATAATTTTTTTGTGAAGCATCGGTTCTGGAATGGGGTGAAACACAGCTTCTTGAAAACAAATCAGGAGCCACTTAAATAAATAATTAGCATTCTCGGTCTAAAAAACTGAGATTAACAGCAGAAGATGTCATTATGCTGACTAGATGACACCCTGCATACGCAAATGTTGACACTATCTTCACCAACAGCTGCAGTTTGCATACGGACTCACGTCATAGAGTTTTCTTACGTTAAAATGTTACTTACTGTACTTATTCTGATTCTATGGCATTATTAGTGGCGTGGCGTGGAATGTTGACAGGTTATTCAGAGCTTGTTAAAACTATAAAATGTGATATGTGCTCACACCCTCAATCCCAATTCGAGCAATCTCACGTGGGAATGTATGTTCGTCAATACCCTACCAATGAGTGTTATACTGAGTTGTGATAACATTTTACGGGTACAGTTTAAACTAACTTTGCTTACCCTGGCAACATTCCACGACACGCCACTATCCACTAGGAAATAGAAAGTTCACTACCGTACTTGTCCACCACCTATTATACTACATAAAGCTTGTACACAATATGAGAAAGATTGTGCGATTATGTAGTACCGTTTATTTTGATTTTGAGCCTAGTCCTTGAGAGTAGTTTATTGATGGGTGGTTTTAAGGCTCCACGATGTTGTTTAAAATCGTTATCTAAAATGTTTTTGATTTCCCAAATAACACAATTTAAATTATTTGGTTCTTAGCTAAATATTCGTTCAAGGGTTATTTACATATGAGAAAATTTTGAAAACTCAATTTATTTTAAAAATTACGCGTAATTTTACTAAACAAAATTTGAAATATTTTTCAAATGGATTAAACGATTTGGTTTAAAACGTCTATCTGGTAAGTTTTTTACATCATACGTAATTTCATATACTTGATTTAAGTAACCAAATATATTTATAATAGTTTACTTAATACTTATTTTGAAAAAAATTAGTTTATGAAGTATTCACAACGATTTTGTTAAAAAATTATATTTCTGGTATATTTTACATGATAAAATATTAATATATGTTTTTTACTAGAGTAAATCATTTTTTAATTGGTTAAAACTTATTATAAATCTCAAAAGATTTGGAATTTTTCTAAAATGACTTTGAAAATTTAGTTAAAAATTGATATCAGGGAACACTTTCTCATGATAAATGACTATTGATTTAAATTTTTACAAATTATAAATGGTACGGAACTCCCCACAGACTTTCTCGCTCTATTGTTTAAAAAGAGAGATGTTTACTCAAAACTCGTAATGTATGTGGAACGAAATAATATACACTAGCAAACCCAAGCATACATTTCGTTAGACTTTCGTAAAACATTTTTAGACTCCCGATTTTAATTTCTATAAATTATTCTTAAAGAATTAATGTCCTCATTTGTATATTTGGACCAATTTAAAATATCGCTATTGGGTTCACAAGGGTCAACACTTCGTATTAAAATTTCTAATTCCTGTTAAAATTTTCGAAATTTTACTAGGGTTTGCACATCCTATGGTTATCGCATTGAAATTAAATTCCTCATTTATAAATTTAGACCATTAAAAAAGGTAAATATTGAATATTGAGTCTAAAATGATAGAGATAGAACATTTCCCCTAAGAGGTTAAAGGAAAAACAACAAACATTTTGAGAGACTTACTTATTTACTTACTCTATGGCATTGAGGAATTATTGCGTTAAAACTTAAGTATCTCTTAACAACTAAAGATCACAAAATTGTTTTATTATATTTGCCAATATCTCAGAAATTAATGGTTTTATAAAAATATGTTTCAAAGAAAAGTTTTTTATTTTTAATAGCACTACAATTTTGCAATTATAATTTATTTAGTACCTCAAATAGTTGCGTAGATACGAAAATTTCCGCTTCTATGTAAAGTACCCTAAAAGTCATTTGCATGGAAAAGTGAGAATATCAATTTTATTAATAATCTTAATCAATGCCTAGATACGAATTTTAATCAAAATCGTTAAAGCCAATTTTGAGAAAATCGATCTTTTCTCTTTACTCTTTATTAAACTAATCTTAATTTTAGGGTTAGACAGACAGACAGACAGACAGACAAACAAACGGCATTGCAAATACCACTTTTTAAGGTTCTGGGGGTCATGAGACGTCGACATACATCAACATCTCTGTTTAGATTCTTTTTACGGTCCCAATACTTTACCTTTACTATTATCTTAAGTGTTCGAAAAGTTAAAAAAACATGTTTGCGGTTAGTTTGAAAACTATTGGTCTTATGAAAATATGTTTCAAATAAAAGATTTGTATTATAAATAGATCTACATATTTGCAACGATAAGTAATTTTATATCTCAAATAGTTTCGGAGATATGATAAAATAACGAGAATTAACGCATCAGACCTGAATCCGTTGTCATTTTTCCGAAAAAATGGGAGTAGTAATTTGGTTTATAACATTGATCAATGCTTAGAAATGAAATTTAATCAAAATCATTAGAGCCGGTTTTGAGAAAATCGATTTTTTCTCTTTTTTATCTACAGTAAACTACCCTTAATTCTAGGCTTAGATATCCAATTCTAAAAACACTTCGGGGCAACCCTATAAAAACCCTAGATACCAAGTTTTAGCCCAATCGGAAATATAGTTTAGGCTCAACTCCGAGGTATACACAGACAGACATAAATTCAAATACCACTATTTCGGATTCATCAAAATCTCGATTCCAATTTTTTTGACGATCCAAATACTTTCTCTACCTGTAAGAGAGCAAGAAAGTAAAAAGTGGATTTTACTATTCTCTCTGTCCCCATGTCTGTCTCTCTGTTTGTCCCTGGCCACAGATCAGAAACGGTTTGATGGATTTTGTTCAAACTTTAATTTAGATTTTATATGGCTATACCTAGGGACGTTATTTTTTTAAATTTGACTGACGAATGATTCCAAAAATTTCCTAAAATGTCCCTGATGGTTTTGTTTAAAATGTACATCTGAGGATTCTTTGGTATGACAAATAAAACCATATACTTGTTTTGGAGTAAAAACTCATTTATGATTAGTTTACTGGTGACTATTTTTTCAAAAACTTGAATTATTTAATAAAACCCCTTACGATTTGATTCCAACTGGGTATCTTGGGAGTATTTGTCATAGAAAATTGCGCTGTATAATTGTTTTTTGAGTAAAAATTCACTTAAGGGTAGTTTATAAAGAACAGATATTTTTAAAAATTGAAATATTTTTAAAATGACTTTAGTGATTTGGTTACAAATGGACATACTGGGAGTGTTTGACATGACAAATAACACTATATGCTGGATTTTGGGGTAAACATTTGTTTCAGGGTGGTTTGCAGATAGATGACTGATTAAAATAAAAATTGATTTTTTTTAAATGGCTTTAGAAATTATGTTTAAAATTGATATCCAGGGAGCGGTTGATCTTCCAAATAAAGCCGTATGCTGGTATTTAAGCTAAAATTTGAAAACGGATAGTTTACTGCTGTTGAGTGGTTTTCTAAAGTAAGAAATATTTTTGAAATGACTTTTAAAAAATCGTTTATAGTATAAGCGTATAAATAAGCGTACTGCCCGAACGGGTAGTAAGACGCGGTGCTAAGTATTACTATTATTACATGGCAAATAAAACTGTATGCTTATCTTTTGGGGTTAAATTCGTTTAAGTGTAGTTTATTGATGACTTTTTTTAATTTGAATATTTAAAAAAAATGCCTCTACCAAGTTGGTTCAAAATGGGTATCTGTTAAGGCTTTTTATTTAATAAATAATTAGATATATAAAGTTTGTCTGGAAAAAATTCTATAGTAGATTTATAAGTTTGGTTTTTTAAAATGTTTATACTAATTTTGTTTAAAATTAAGATCGGGGAACTAATTTACATAATAATGACAAATGTATATTTATTTTTCTAAAATAGATTAATTTAATGGTAGTTTATTTACTATAAATTATAGAAAATATGAGATTTTTCGAAATATACCTTAAACATTGAGTTCAAAATGCGTAGCTGTGAATAATTTTTCGTAATAAATAAGAACAAGTTTTTATTTTTACAAATTACGAATAATTTTAGGCTGGTTTACAAATAACTAATTTTTTGTAAATTTGAAATTTGTTAGAAATAATTTAATAATATGGTTTTAAGTTTATAAATAAAGAGTTTTTAATGTGTTGTTTATTGTGATGCGAAGGGTAATTTACTGAAAACATTTTTTTAGCACGTTCTTCGAAGCTATAATACGCAATATTAGAGAGTTAGTGCAATTGTGTCATACCATTTATTTTGTTACTTTTTTCAGCAACGCATCTTACCTAAGTATTCTAATGGGTTAGGGATAAGGAAGGTGAATTTAGAGGAAATGTAACTGCATTGGTATGTAAAGAGAGAGTGGGAAAACCATTTAGGAAAACCACCCTCAGTAACTAGACCGGATTCGAACCATTGGAAATCTAGTTTTATGCGATAGTAATGTATTTAGACCATGCGGCCACTGACGTGGGTCATAAATAGAAATGTTTGAAGCTGGCACCAAGAACTATTTAAGTACCGGTAGGCCTATGTTTAGACTAAGTCGCACAAATATTCTAAACAGTTTATCAAGGTAAGTTTTGTATCACAAAATACAAGTACTATGTATTAGTATAATATGATAGGTAGTCATTGTTCAGAACTAGCGGGGTAAACTGACTGGCCCAGCAGTTAGTAATTTGGTTGAAATCCCTGCTAAATCACGTTGGTATGGTTTTATATTTAGTGATTTTATTCGTGGTTCTACCACCTCCAACTACATGTGAGTGATGATGCACTGCCTTAAAATTCTCCATCTTAATTCTGTGTCCTTACATTTGTGTCAGCTACAAATAGCCCAAACAGGCAATAAGTCACGTGACACTAAATAAACGCATAATATAGTCCAATTTTTATAGGAAGGGTCTTTTTATAAAATGAAAACATGTATGTTCTGACAACATTAGTATTATTTTACTATTTTATAAGTTTTATTTTATGGGGGTTGATAAAATTTATCAAAAGTGACACCTGCAGGTAACAGGACCTGACATATGCGAGAAATTAAATCTAGTAACTTATAGCTGTCGGATAAGGTTCTTAAGAAAATTTGACTATAATATTATGGATTATGTTTTTTAAATCTCATCAATATTGGTTCAGTTTCTAAATAATATTATTTCTAATATGAAGGTTTTAATTTTCGCTCAACCCACTTCAGTGGCCACATGGTCTAAGTCATCACTTTCGCAATAGACTAGCCTGCCGATGACGGGGAGATCGTAGTTCAATCCCAGTCTAATGTACTAAGGGTGATTTGTCCAAAATGGTTTAATACTATCTCTCCACATAAATGCGTGTATAATTTATTTAGATTCAACCTTAGTATTCCTTAACGCACTATCGTAATTATTATTTCATTTTAATTTCATTTATTCAAGGTATTTAAAGTGCACTTTNAAAAGTGCCTCTACATTGGTTGATTTGACATGGAACGCCCCCTTTCTAAACCAAATTATTTTATCAGCACACGACTTTTAAACTAAATTAAATCTGAAACAGACACCACATCCAGTCCCCCTGCCATTAATTCATCAGAATGAAAAGGTAAACCCATATTTAAACAATGATAACATTTTCGGCCATGCCAGGAATCGAACCCGAGACCCTTAGCTCAGTAGACAGACACGCTGCCAACTGAGCTAAGGTGTCGGACTCGTAATCAGTATATAGGCGTATAATCCAAATGGGTAGTAATACGCGGCACTAAAAAAAAATCGATCAGATTCCCTAATTTCAAACAATAGTCTTAATATTTACCACGATTATTTTAAAATTAATGAACTAAACTTACGAATATAGCAATACAATTTACACGTAAATTTACTCCCAAAATCTAAAAATTTACTTATAAAAGTTAAACAATACGACAGGGAATATGTAGGTCATACTTCTTACTGAAGTGGATAAAACTCCCTCAACGTTATAATTGTATAAACTGATTCACTGTCGAGCCCCATTTATGTATTATTTTGATAGGAAGAGCAGTAGAAGTTAGTTACTAAAGTTACTAAAACAATTTTAATCTATTCGTAAATCAAGTCATGTTATCTGCAGCTGTCACTTTTGATAGATATTATCAGTAACTATATAACAACACAAATAATAAATTAAAATATTATTAATGTTGTCCGCAAATAAATATGTTTGAATTTGCTCTACTGTTCTTTCAATAAAAATCAGGGTGTACCTATTGCCATTACAAGGGCCTCCACTTTTTTTCTCACTTACCATGTTTATGTGGGACATATTCTCTCTACATGGTTTTTTTCTGTGTGTTCGTGCGAAGCCTTAGGCTGGTATTTACGAGAGGGGGAAAGGTTGGTAACAATAAAGCAGGGTGTGTATTAGTTATGTGAGGTGTAGGGGTATACGGAGGTCGGCAAGAGACTACTAGTGTATAGATACGAAATACTAAACGTTCATATCGATTGCAACAAATGCGCCAAGGGAAATGGAAAATCATCCCCGGAACCCAATCCTATTCAATTCTCGGGACAGCCATTTGGAGCTGATAGCTATTGGTCGTATTGGACTAGAAGGCGTAAGAGAAGAGAAAGGAGAGGGAGAAAAAAAAAATGGGGGGGTGGGGTGGGGGCGTGCCCACAAGAACTGAATGGGCTTGCTTTTGTGTCATGGCCAAAATGGTTTTCGTACAGTTCTCAATGCTCACACTAGAAAATTCTATTTTTTTCCCCTCTCTCTCTCCCCACCCTTTAACACCCTACGCACTCTTTCTTCCTCACAACATTTTTGTGTTTGGATCTTCTTTATTTCCTTGTTTTTATTTCTTACACTCTGGTGAGTTTCTTTAATTTTAGTAAAATTCTTGTGTACCTTTATATCCATCCAAAAATAAATATATATTTACCATCACCGAATTCCTGGGCGACCGTAAATACTGAATTTCACTTCAGATAAAACTTTATAAGAGTTTTCTTCTTTAAGTTAAAAAAAAAGTTTTTAATTTGAAAACATTCTCAGAAAGAAGCTGTATATTTTTAACAAAGGGAAGAACCATATATACTTTTTACAAATTATGAGTTCTTGTTTAGCATTTTAATTAACGACACAAAAATGCAATGTAAATATAACTTATATAACACAAAGTCAAAGAAAACAGTAGTATTAAATTTAATTTCGAATGAGAGCAATGTATTGTAAAAAGAGTTTCTCTCTCCACCCATAAGAGAAAGAATCACTTTTGACTCGAGGACAGAGCTTACAAAACATTCTAAATGATTTATGAAAAGTGGAACACTGCTCAGTGACTCGATTTTATTTAGAAATATAGTAGATTTTCTGCAATGGATACTTGTAGTTTAAGTCTACGAAATATTTTATTTGTCCTGCATTTTATTTGGGTTAGCAATACAAAACTAGAAATGCTAACCTAAAAAACCACATTGCTGCATTCAGCGAGGTCAAGGTCGGTTGCAAGGAGGGTGAAGAGGACTCTGAACAAGGAGACTGGTGTTCGAACACTAAGAGGTCCACTGTTGATTGTTATCTGGAACTGTGGTTTTACACTCGTTCTCCAGCTAATTTATAGTGTTTCCTTAGGCCGCGTACGGACAATGCTTCACATGGCTCGTGACGTACGCCTCGACTTGTGGCACGCGTCACAAGATAGTTTTGATAGTCGCATACTCAATGCAAGCAATGAAACCGTGACGCGAAACGCACGTCAGTAGACGACATGATTTATCCCATCTGTAAGATCCCAAGAGCGATCTGCCCTTTTTTTTTTCCAGTTCTTTGACATAAATATTTACTTTGACGGAAATTTCAAGCCACGCATCTTATCTTTTATATTTATTATAATATTCAGAACTCTTCGCATCCTATTACAATTGATTACTCTCATAAATATAAATTACTTGCCGTAGAACTTCGTTCTTTGTCGTCCATGATACGTACGAAGTGCGGAGCGAGGCAACGACGACACACTCGTCCACACGAAACGTTCCGCTCGCACTGGGGCACCTTTTAGCACGACCGGTTTACCGACAAACATAAGGCTCACAGCACACGCGCGCAGCGCGCGCCTCAAGACGAGCATATCAGGTATGGACAAAGCGAGGCGTGCGTGGCGAGCTGTGTGCTTGACAGTAAGCCGGTCGTGCTCAAAGGCACCTCAGGGCGAGCGTATCAGGTATGGACAGAGCGAGGCATGCGTCGCGAGCTGTGTGCTTGACAGTAAGCCGGTCGAGCTCAAAGGCACCTCAGGGCGAGCGTATCAGGTATGGACAGAGCGAGGCGTGCGTCGCGAGCCATGTGAAGCGCGCAGCTCACACTGTCGTCACACAGCTTTACACATACCCATAGGTGATCATGTGATCTAAGGTGTCAGTTTCCCCATTGACTGGCTTGTCAGTGGTGAAGAGGTTTAGGTTCAAGCCTCGGTCAGGTTCAAAGGAGGAGTTTCCCATATATGATATTTATAACTGGGTTGTTTTCATCCTACCTCTACACTAACGTGATTGCATTTGCTTTAAAATTAATCTGACATTTTATAACCATGAAATTAATACTTCTGTATAACGCCATGCCAGTGGGAACGTGAACAGAGCTATCAGTCACAGCTTGTCTGTCTGGACAGTGAAATAGAGGTCCAGGTTTGTACCCAAGCTGGGTGGACTTAGGTGGTTATCCATAAAAGTTTTCCCACTTTATGTCCCCGAAAATTCGGATACACTTCCTTTAAATTCTACTTTACTCATCCCTACCCCATTAGTGTAAATATGTGTGTATCCCAGATGGGTAGTAAGACGCGTTGCACGGAAGAAGAAAAAATAAAAAGTTGAACGTGTAGATACAAAAATATAAAAGATTATTTACATTCCTCCTTTTCTTTATGAAACCTCCTCCTCCATGTCATCAACCTGCAACCGAGCAGTACCAATCGAGTGGCTGCCGTCTCTTGCCAAAGATAGTGCCAACTTATCCGGATAAAGAGTGGCATGTGCTCAGCACAGCAAACCCTCCGGCCGCTAGCCTCAGTTTTCTAGACCAGAGCCTCTACTTTTGCATTCATTTAACTCCTCATTTGTCCTCACGAGGCTGAGTTTATCCCGTTCCATACCAACTGCCTCACAAAAAAAATCTGGAAGCTCCGGATATCGAACACGGGACCTCTGAATCTGTAGCCAGGAGCTCTGACCACTAGACCAAAGAGGTGGTCTAGTTGTTAATAGTTATTTAAAAAAGTCAGGTCACTGATAAGAAGTATTTATATTAAAGTATTTAATAAAACACCCGAAACTATTTTCCTCTAATAGATATTAAGGTGGGGTGCTAGTGAGTGCCAGTTTAGTGCATTAATTTTGCAGTTTTTATAGCATAACAATTTTTTGGCAAAAATAAATATAATATTTCTTCTATAGAAACATAGAGTTTAGCTTTCTGCACATGCTAGTCTCAAGAGTTCTTGAATATCTCTCATGAGCATAGCGGCATTTGGTGACAAACTTTTTAAATGCACAGAAAAAGTTGTCACTAAATTCCAGGACACCCTTGACAAATATTAAAAAACTTTTGAGATTAGCATGTGCGGAAAACTAAACTCTATGTTTCTATAGAAGAAATATTTGATTTATTTTGGCCAAATAAATGTTTAAGCTATAAAAACTTCGAAAATACTGCCCTAAACTCACGCTCACTAGCACCCAATCTTAAGACACTTTTAAGTTGTAAGCGTTACAAAAAGAAACGAATGTATAAATGCCACATCAAATAATTATGACTTGATATTCATCTGTGTTGTTATAATCGACATTCAAATAGAAATGGCCTCGTTGACCTCTTTCATATATATATTTTTTTGTTCCCGTGAGCTCTGGTACTTATCGATATTATAGCATATCGCAATACATTATTCGTATAAGCCGCGTTCAGGTGGGTGGTCTCCAGTTTGGAAATAACCGGGTTTTATTCGCTGTAAAGCGCTGCTCGATTGCCACTGTTCCCGCGTCGGTTCATTAGGTTTCAAAACCCGCTAATAACGGCACGGGGGGTTCAAGTACGCCCCATTAACATTTATTTTACTTTTATTTTTGCTAAAGAGAAGGGTTGGAAAGGGGAATAAACAAGTGAGATTGAGAGAGATGAAAAATAATCCTTCCAGTTTCTAATCACGGGATTACAATTCTAAATATTTTTTTTTCAATTGAGTTGTGTTGAAAACAGAGCTACGTTTGAATACAAAATAAAGCAATTATTTGATGATTAAATCCTATTTATAAGTGTGTGGTAGTTGATTAATTTTGTTTGATTTTATTTAGAGAGAGTAAATATATTGTTCCAAATAAAAAAAATTAAATGTGAGAAACATTTTTGTTTAGTGGAAATTAATTTGTATCAAAATATCTTTATAGCTGCTTCATTGACATGTCTTGATTGATTAAAGTTTATATAAAATCTGTTTATACTATATCCTGGTTGATAAATTACCGGTGGATCAACTTGATCGGTTTTCGAATGAAACCAGATTCTTGTTTTCTAAAACCTTGTCTTGTGCCTTATATCTTACTACCATTTTTATTCTTTCTTTTTTTCCACATTTACATTTCTTCATGATTTTCTATTTTTCAAATAATTACGAAATGTTCACTCACATTTCAAAAACTTTTCACGACCCACATAAAATCGTCTCGCAACCTGCAGTTTGAGAACAACTACTTTATAAAACATACTACCCGGATCGTCACCCCTCCAGGCCAGTGTCTCTTTTTAACAATCTTACTGGTGGAGTTACCGTAGGATTGATGTAAGATGGAGGGCCTGAAGATATTAAAATCACATTAAGGTTGAGATGTAAAAAAAACTTTAGCTTAGGGAAGTGTTTTTGAAATTTTTCAAACAAAATATTTTTCGCCAAATAAATAAAATATTGCTCCAGTAGAAACATAATAGTTAAAAAAATTTCTCATGGCGATTTTAACAGTTGTTGAATAATAATCACAAATATAGCGGCATTGAATGATAAACTTTTTAAATGAAGAGATAAAGTTTTCATACAATTCTAGGACAACCTTGACAGATATTCAAAAAATGTTGATATCACCGTGTGAAGAAAATTAAACTATGTTTGTGCAGGATCAATATTTGATTTATTTTGTACAAAAAAAGTTTTGCTATAAAAACGGCTAAAACATTGACCTAAACTCATGTCTCCTACATCCATACCTTAATACATTCATTATTCAAATAATAAATTTATGCTAATTTTGACAAATACTAAAACTGACGATAAAATAATATTAATTTAGTTGCATTTTTCAATCCTGACACCCACATCGATGGGCACGTGGACTAAATGTCAAGCTCATTCAGTCTGGTATTCCAGTGACAAAGAGGCTGGGGCTCGTGTCCCAGAGGTTGTATTGAAAATGGTATTTCATAATTGGCTTCTTGCTCTCATTCCACAAAAATGCTGGTATATTTTATGTAAATTATACTTTAATCATCCCAAAATCAATAGTGGGAACTACCCGCTACGGTGGCAGAATGGTCTAAGACGTCACTCTCGTGTTAGACCTGCCTGCGGGTGACGAGGAGATCGGGGTTCGAATTCCGGTCTTGTCTGAGTTTTTTTTTTCCTAAATGGTTTCCCACTCTCCTGTCACGCAAATGCGAGTAGATTACCTCTATAATGCTTCCTTCCTCATTCTCACCCCGTTAGAGAAATTATTATATCATATATGCATACAACCTGAACAGGTATTAGGACATGATGATGAAAAAATAGTTGAGTTAAATGCGTGTAGCTCGGACGAGTATAAAGAAGCGGAAGGAAAAAAAAGTCAGTGCTGACCACAAAACTATAAGTTTGATTTTTCTTAATCTACCATTTTATAGCTTATCCCTAATGTTCTTGCATCTCATTAGGGTAATATAGCTCGAGACCCCGCTAGATACACTAGGAGTATTTTCTCCGCTTTCACGATGTGGTTTCTTGTTTTCTCTCTAAGGAGCGTTTTTCAATCTTTGCAAACTCATGGCACAATGAATAAGGCGCTCAAAATTGTCCTGGTATATCATCAGTTTCTTAAGGAGAACTTTTATCGTTAAAAAAAACTAGTATTAAGATATTGTGTTCAATAAATGAAATTATAATACCCGTGTTATTTTAAAAAGTAATGCTTATCGTGGATTTTTAAAAATATTTGTTTTTATTCTTTAAATTTTTTCTCACTTTTTTCGATCATCCCCCAATCTTCCGTGTCGCACTTTATGAGCCTTCGCGGCACACCGGTTGAAAAACGCTAGTCTAGGAGAATATTTGTGAATTTACCTAAATTCGTACTCCTCTTATTGTGCCCTTAGGTATTAAAAACTGCAGCATTAAAATACATTTACATGGGTGCCATGCGGCACCTATCACCTGCACCTACTAGTGATGTGGCGAATAGGTCTATAGTTCTTCTTTATCTTACATATTCGTTCATGTTGGTCTTGAAATGCTCTATATTTTATAATATCGAAGAAAACCTCAACTTAACCGAAGTTACTTGACTACTTTCAGATTCCGTCGAGCCTGATTCGTTACGATTCAAAAATCCGCAAATAACGACACAGGGGTTCAAGTGTGCTTTACTAAAAGTTTTTGTGTTTTTTTTTGTTTTTGTTTTTTTATGCGGATAGATGGGGTTTCGGTGTAGAGCGGGTTGATGTGAGTGAGTTAGAGAGAAATAAAACTAATCCTTACAGTTTCTGAACACACAGGATTACTTTTCAAATTAGTTTACAAATTAATTGGACTGTGTGGAAAAGTATGTTCTACTCGAATAAAAAATAAAACTAATTATTTGGTAGTTAGCTCGGTTTTATAAGTATATAGGGTGTACCTACCAATACAAAAATTAATTGTTATTGGGTTTTGCTTAAGAGTACTTTAAATTAGGACGAGTACACAAAGAATAGATTCGTAAAAGTTGCACCTGGGACCTCCTGGCTTCAAGTGTAGCACGAATGACTCAAACTGCTTGTCAACACTCGAGTTCCGTAACCGTGATTAAACTGACCTCTTAGAAGACATTTAGAAGGAGAGGAGGGAGGTTTAATCAATTATTTTATATTGGGTTAACTGACCTCTTAGAAGACATTTAGAAGGAGAGGAAGGAGGTTTAATCAATTATTTTATATTGGGTTAACCTTTAGATACACATTATGAAAATGTACCTCCACCCTCAGTAAATAGAAGTTTTTCTTGTCCGATTTTTGTTTTTCTAACGCTCGTTGTAATTCTCTTCCAACACCACTGTAGCATTAAACTACAGATTCCCATTCTAAAAATTGCGTCTGATGACTCTTTCTTTGATATAAAAAGGATTTTTTTTATGACAATAATAGCAAACTGTATTAAACGATTCATAAAAAAAAGCTATAACAACTATATTAATTTCTTAAAACTGAAAATTGAGTAAACTATTTGCAAAGAAAAAGTTAAAAAATTGTTGAATTAACTTCCCATAATATATTCAAAATTATATTTGATATAAAATAGTAATTCCGTTAAATAAAAATGATTGAATTTAAAACAAATAATATTTTAAATAGTTACGAAAACACCCAAATCAAACAGTAAACTTTGCGCCCTCCATTATCATGCTATATTTGTCATTTTTCAACAAAAGTATTTGACTCTTGAATCAAACCACTCCTTGAGAATTGTATCAATATTTGATTTTATATTTTAATAATACCAGAGTTCATCTAGTATTTTTTTCGTTATCAATAAATTTAAACGATAAATTATCATTGTGAGTTAAGTAGTCCCATCTTCATATTTCCTCTTTGGCACTATCGGTCACAGTAAGACTTGAAATTAATAGCTTAGTTATGTAAATTAATAGCAGGATAACTTTATCTAGCACTCCATATTATTACCTGTTCGGGTTAGACGCCTATGTACTGATTACACTAATGTATTATGAATTAGGAATGCTTTAATTTAGCCGAAGTGCACCATCATTTTCCTGGAGGTAAAGAGTGGCAACCATTTAGGATAAACCAACTTGAGTGCATCTGACTGGGATCAAACTCCCATCTCCCCAGCTTCGGCAGTCTAGTCTACTGTGAAAGTAGCGTCTTAGACCATGCGGCCACCGAAGTGGTTAAGCGAGCTAATGAAGATTCACTACAACAATAATCAAAAGCGCGTCTCCAGAAATAAGGAAACATTTAACAGAGCACAGCAATAACGTCGATCAAAGTCCACGTTTACAGAAAGCCTATTGAACAAAATGTGAAACTGTGGTTTGAAGACGTAAAGTACATTCTCACACACAATAAGCACCAGTTGAAGTTGTTCCCTTGACCTATACAGGGCGTTTCTAAACTCTCTGCCAGAATTTGTTGCCAGAAAGAAACTCCTAGTAAAATAAAATGTTCGGAAAATTCATCTTGTATGACTAAATGAGAGTTAAAGTTAAACGCAACAACGCCGGGAGTAGGCAGCTGTAAGTACGTACGTGTACAACAAGTTGCATATCATTAGGCGTACATATGTACCCGGCCGAGAGCAACGTGTCCGAAGGATGAGCCCGCGTCAAATGCAACCGACGGATACTGTTATGACCAAGTCGACACATAATGTGTCCACCAAGTGATATGCAACTTTTTTTTACATGTATGTACAGTACATGCAGCTGGATACTCCAGCGTTGTTGCGTATAATTTTAACTTTCATTTAGTAGTGAAAGATTACTTTTCCAAACATATTTTTACTAGGATGTTATGTTTCTGTCTCACCACAGATTATATGTTTTAAGATTGGACAGAGAGTCAAGAAACACTCTATACACTGTTGATGCTCTCGAAGATGTAGACAGTAATCAGACGAAAAATGTTAGTGGCTGTCTCTGTTACGATCATTTTTCATCTCGAAGTCTGTCTCTGCAGTCGACGAACTTAATATTCATTCTTGTTTCGTATTTGGATAAATAATGTTGTCGTGGATGTATATTTTCTATGATGTTTTTTATCTTTTACACTCGAATAAATACTTTTTTTTTTTTTTTTTACATTACTTACCAAACCCTTGAGAAACCAATCACATCAACCTCCATTTTTACACTTGATATGTCAGGTTTTTAGGCGATTCGGACTCCGTGCATCGAGTCTCACCCACCACCCGTCCGATCCAACCGGATATCCACACTAGCAGGGTAAGGATGAAGAAGGTGCTATTTAGATAAAGTCTACCATCATTTCCATTGAGAGACTGGGAAAAGAATTAGGGAATTGGTGAAAACACAGTTCACCCGCACAGGAGTCTAATCCCGACTCCCCCGTCACCAAAAAACCAGACAAGACGATATCGACTCCTTTAAGTCCGATCCTACATAGTCGAATCGAATAGAATCGAAGCACGGTAGCAGGTGCCGCTTATACCTAGGATGATTAAATCGTACTGTGGTATTTGCACTCACATTTAAACGAAGATCAAGGTTACAATGCAGTGGTTTTGTATATAAATAAGAACCAAAACGTTATACTTTGGTTTCACAATGATAACGAAATGGCATAGTAGATACAATGTAACATAATAAATAAACGCTTGTATATAAACTCGGGGCTGGATTTAGAGCTGTGGAAACCCCGGGGTCTTAAAAATTAGAAGGTCCCAATACTAAACAAATCTTTCTCCTTTCAACCTTTCAACCTTTCAACATTCTCATTTTTTTATACAAAACTATTTGTTAAAAGATCAACGTTAAAGATATTATTTTAATAAGGAAATATTATCATCACACTAAACTAGATATGTTTAAAACAAAAATATGGTTATGTATTTCGTTTGTTTTTGGTTAGTCTTGATATTCGCAAGAAAAATAAAAACTTAGAAAATAAAAATATTTTTTAATTAATAAAATTTCTGATCAAAAATTAAAGACTTTTAAAAAAAATATAGCCAAAAGAGAAATATTGTTTTTGAGTGCAATAGTTGGTGGAATCTCTGGGACGAATAATCTGTAAGATTCAAATAACTTAACATAAATAAGCTCTTTTGTTATTTTATAGTTTTTTTATTAATCTCCTCTAATGCATTCTCTCTCATGTTACCATTGCTATAGTTTTTGTTGCTTTAATCCTAAATAAATGTGTAGCCCCGGACTAAATTAAATAGTTACATTGCCGCTTCAATTTACAAACAAAACAAACTTATATACCTGCACGTGAGTTAACGAATGTTTTAAGATCCTCGTTTGGTGATATATCGAATATCCTCGAACATTCCCGGTTATAATCGATGACACACAACCTTCGCCTGGCAATGCTGTCGAATCGAAGAAAGTATTCTCCTAAGAAAATTATTTTGGCCTAGCTTCGTTTTGATTCGATTTGTTTACGTGTGAGCAGGTCTATTTAAATGTGTGTAAAGAAAACTTTTCTGGTTGTCGATCCTCATAGATGGGAACGGGCGTTTTTTCCGTGTACCCGCAGGTGTGGGAAATTACTATGGACTCGGATATATTCAAGACCAAAGTTAATAAGTTTACTTCTAGCCACTTCGTGTGCTTAAATATATGTTCCAAGTATTGTATTTACTGTAAGTGATAACTGATAATAATATATACTAATTTCAACAGTTACAGCATCCAGGACATTCCCAAGCATTTAAAATAGGTGAAAACCAAAAATATAGTGTTTTTCAACACAGATATGTTTCATTTAACTTGCAGTAAGTTCTATACATGGGGCCAGTTTTATAGTCAGACTTAGTACATCTCAAGTGCGGCGCTACACTAAATACAGGACAACACCTACCTATACCAGAATGGAATGGGCCAGTTTCATAGTCAGACTTAGTACATCTTAAGTGCGGCGCTATAATAAATACAAAAAGACACCTACATATACAAGAATGGGATATGCCAGTTTCGCATATTAAACTGGAACGTTCCGTTCTGGTCTAGGTAGGTGTTGTCTTGTATTTAGTATAGCACCGCACTTGAGGCGTACTAAGTCTAACTATGAAACTGGCCTATTCCATTCTGGTCTAGGTAGGTGTTGTCCTGTATTTAGTATATCACCGCACTTGAGGCGTACTAGGCCTGACTATGAAACTGACCCATTCCATTCTGGTCTAGGTAGGTGTTGTCTTGTATTTAGTATAGCACCGCACTTGAGGCGTACTAGGCCTGACTATGAAACTGGCCCATTCCATTCTGGTCTAGGTAGGTGTTGTCTTGTATTTAGTATAGCACCACACTTGAGACGTACTAAGTCTGACTATGAAACTGGCCCATTCCATTCTGGTCTAGGTAGGTGTTGTCCTGTATTTAGTATATCACCGCACTTGAGGCGTACTAGGCCTGACTATGAAACTGGCCCATTCCATTCTGGTCTAGGTAGGTGTTGTCCTGTATTTAGTATATCACCGCACTTGAGGCGTACTAGGCCTGACTATGAAACTGGCCCATTCCATTCTGGTCTAGGTAGGTGTTGTCCTGTATTTAGTATAGCACCGCACTTGAGGCGTACTAGGCCTGACTATGAAACTGCCCCATGAACTGTTATTGACTTACTTTATAAATAATATTTATGAAGTGGATTACTTAGAGGAAATTCACCTGTATTGGCGGGAAAAAAGTATTGAATACCCTCAGTGAAAATCAAATGTGTAACAGCATTCCCCTTCCCCATCCTCTTCTTCATTCCAAGTGAACCCGACAAAAATTACAGCCTTGACCTTCTCATCAACAGTTATTCAATATGACCTTAAGTACTTCATATTAAACAGATGCACCAAAGTTGTTAGTAATGGTATGCAACACGAATACTCGACGCGTCTACGTCATGCGGCTACTGGTGACGTGATGAAAAGGTCTGGTTTGTTTCCAACGCGCAATTGGTCCAATAAAGGTTCGTTTAAGTGGAGGGAAGGGGAAGTATATATTATATTACAGAATGTACTCCAATTGCACAGTAGTATTTTGGTTACGTAGTACTGGTATCGTTTAACGTTCGAGAGGCTTGCTGCTTCTCTAGTTTTACTGGCGCGCTGCAGCATATAATGAGCCTGAGTTTCATATTTAAATTGAATACAAATTGATTTTAAAAAGGATTCAAAATAAAATTGATGACAACACACATAAATACAACGTAACATTGTTAATAAAATGACAGTGAAATAGGTTATATCAGTTCTTTATACAATAAAATGTTACTTACTTTACTAGACAGTCGCATTTAAAAAAAGTACGCCACCTATCCCTATCTTTAACGTACTAACATTTTACTGATATGATATACTTTCTTAGAAAACTATATTATCGAAATTATCCTTAAAATAAACCGATTCATTTGCTTTACATAGTATTCTTCTTTTAGGTGACACGATTCCAAAATCCTAGCCATTTTTCTTTATTTTAATGTAAATTTGCCAATTATTGTAAGACATATTGAAAATGACAAGTTGGTGCTGAAATGGCCCACTAGTGGTGCCTTACTAATTTAAAATATCGCCAACCTCAAAATGGCATCAAGGCATTATCATTATTGATTTTTATTTTCTCATATAGATAAGATAGACCCTATTGTAATCGTGAAAATTTTATACCTTGTGGTTAAAATGAATCTTGACGTTTTATGTGCTTCCAAACTCAAAAAATTCTATTTTACAATTATATTTGTACATACATCTGTAAACCTATATTAACTGTCCCTCTGTATATCTGTATATCTGGCCTTCTGTATGTATATTTGTTCCTTTGTATATATGCTCCTCTTTTTGTATATCTATCCTTCTCTCTGTATATGTATTCCTTTGGCTGCACATCTGTATCTCTGTCTGTATAGCTGTTCCTATGTATGTGTGTTTGTCCCTCTCTTTGTATATTTGTTCCTCTTTTTCTCTGTATATATTTTTCCTCTGTCTATATATTTGTTCCTGTCTGTATATCTGTCCTTCTGTCCTCTATGTCTGTACCTGGAAATAAAGCGGAAACGTATTAATGTATTTCGTTCAAACTTTGATATTTAGATGTTATATGACGATATCTCAAGGCAAAATCATGAATTTAATTTTAGCTTTAGAACTAAGAGCAATTTATTTAATTACTGATTTTTTTTTATTCCAAATTTTTCAAAAATGGCGCTAACGATTTCGTTGAAAATAAATATTTGGGGAATGTGTTACATGACAAAATAACCCTGTGTACTTGTTTTTCAGAGAAATTTAAATTTAATGGGCAGTTGACTAAGTGATTTTTTTGGAAATTTTGCTTCAAGCGATGTAATATTAATAAATTGTTTTGTCTGGCTATTGTTTGTTTAACCGTTGTTATTAATCTCGTTATTTGTCTGTATTCTTTTTATTGGCATGATCTGTTTGGTGGGTTTTTTCCTTGAGTGTACAGCTTACTTAATATTTGTATTTAGAAAAGGGTATTTTACAAGTTCGAATTATGTATTACTTTTTTATCACCCTGTCTTACTACCGTCCAAGCTATACGCATACATGACAATAACTTTAATTGGGTAGGGATGAATAAGGAAGCATTTTGGAAGTAATCTCCCCGTATTTGTGTGGCATAGTGGGTAACCATTTAGGAAAAAAAATACTTTCAATATACTCGATCGGAATCCGAGCCCTGATCTTCGTCTTCAGCAGGCCAGTCCAACATTAGAGTGACGCCTTAGACCATGCGGTCACTGAAGCCGGTATGTATCAATTAAGGGCAACATAAGATAGTAGTGGATTGAGTGGATTCTTAAATGATTACGTTCAAGATAAAAGGTATTAACGGTTTAAACTAGGAGGTAGAGATTAGAAATATTCAACTAAAGGAAGTGCACCAACATTAACGGGGAGAGAGGATAGTAAAACCACCCCTGGTGGGCCCAGCTGAGATTAAATTCTCGACTTCCCCGTGATTCAGCTTTATACGAACTTGATGCTTTACACAACGTCACTACCGATGTGGTTATAAATTATTAATTAATATTTTCATAAAATTTAAAGTTATGTATTTATACACAGGGTATAAGTTCACGCTTTACAAACTATCTTAATTTAAGACAGCACACCTATCAAACCTTCAGAGACCAAAGTTTGGTTACACGAGCAGGAGGCTAAAGTAAATTCTTGCAGTCACCCCCTGGGATTGAACGGGTGATCCCTAGACCTTCATTAGAGCCCCCACACCATCCTTCCCGACAAGCTCACTACGGGGTATAATAAAGTAATTAAGAGATTCCCTAACGTGGGATACTGTATAGCCTACTGCAGAGGATTTCATTTTCTAATCCTATTTGCGGACAGGCGCGTCATCTGCGGTCGTTTCTTTGCCATGTTAAATTACTTCAATCGAGTCCCTTTCCAGTCCAGTATGTTGGTTAATCAATCCGTCCACTGTCCGGTCCTCGACCGCGAACGACATCTGTGTGCCAAAGGATATCCCGTAACATGTAAACTACACCGACCGCAGCGCAGCCTGTGGCGGGGATTTCAACTATCGATATTCCGATAGCTTTGCGGAGGTGCTGTGCAACTCAATGAGTCTGAATAACCACGAACGTCTTTAGTGATTGTTTAAATGATTATATATATTAAATTACAATAACGTTGTATTTATTGATTATGTTTGCAACGGATTCGGTGGTTACGCCGGCTAAACGTCAAAACGTCAAGATATTCTAATCTAGATTGCCGGTGAATGAGAGGTCGGAGCTTAAACCTCAGCCAGACCTACTGATTTCCATTCTAAAATAGTTTCTCACTCCCCCTCCATGCAAATTCGGGGAAAATGTTTATAAATTAATCCATGCCAATCCCTAACTCATAGTGTAAATATGCGGATAGCTTAAACAATTATTACGACACGATGGAAAATAAATGGTATGATGCATCACACAGACTTTCTCACACGTTTATCTTAAAATAGAGACATTTACTGAGAACTCTTAAGATTTGTGAAACGAAATAATATACATTTTTAGAGAAACACTTCACCAAATGTACCGTCGCTTCTCCTATTACGTAGAAAAAGAGACGATTACTATTACATAATTACATAAACTATAATTGATGAAGGATAGGGAAGGAAAATGCATCACAGATATATATATATATATAAGTTTAACAAATAAGTTTATTAAAAAAGCAAACAAAAAGATATAGAATTACATATGAGTGACAAGATTTTAATTCAATTAACTAACGATAACTGTATTCCGTTCCGTTATAGAGGTAGAAAACATTCGGTTGGACGAATAGATATTAATACTTTGTAGACAAGGAACCGACAGAAGTTAGATAGAAAATTTCGTTTAGTTTAATAACTCTATAAATAGGGATATTCGCTCTTACTAGAACGAAGGAGCGTCTGCCACAACTTGACACTAGTAAAAAAGGGGAATTAAGTTATAGAAAATACACATAAAGACAATCTAGCCAGGCTAGTACCAGACTAATACCTGAGAGGTATAATCATGAATGATAGTGAAACCATTGAAAATAGATACATAGCATCAAATCCTATATTCTTTGAATTGCTAATAAAAATATTATTTAAGCTAACTAGCTTGTATTAACCCTCATGGATGGTTACGAAAAAACCTAAGAATAATATCCTATAAGAGGAGCTTCCATTTTACAAATAATAGATGGCTAACAATCAGGCATCTACACAGTATTTTACTATGGCCGGTCATTTCCTAATGAGTATTGCCAGAGCAATCAATAGTAAATTTATACATTTACCCATTATTAGGGAATACAGTAGCTAGTACAAACTATCTTTGAACACTTAGATACATATGGCGCCTGAAGGGGCCGGAACAAAGCATCATCCCCGCGGGCCACTACTTCAATTCGTAGTGCTCCCACAGGTTGCGCACCGTAAATAGCTACACAAAAAGAGTGCAACCGTGACTGCAATCAGTCACTGACCTAACTAGGTCCAAGAAGAAAGTGTTAGATGATCTTATTGTAGCCATAAAGAGATCCTAAACGTGTTCATACCGTTTAAGATATCATAAAAATAGGGACTTAGAAAAGAAAATTTAATTCATGGACTCAGTATACACAATCACCTGGTCCTATACATATGTATAGCATAGAGCCCTCGTATTTAAACTATGCCTTATGGGCATAGGGAAATAACCGTCTGACTATTTGATCCAAGAATACTATGTCTGATGGAAATAGAAAATAACGTCAGACATTCCGACTAAAGAAACCATGTCTGCTGGACATAGAAAATAACGTCAGACATTCCGACTAAAGAAACCATGTCTGTTGGACATAGAAAATAACGTTAGACATTCTGACTAAAGAAATCATGTCTGTTGGACATAGAAAATAACGTTAGACATTCTGACTAAAGAAAACATGTCTGATTGACATAGAAAATAACGTTAGACATTCTGTATAAGAAACCATGTCTGATGGACATAGAAAATAACGTTAGATATTCTGACTAAAGAAATCATGTCTGCTGGAAATAGAAAATAACGTCAGACATTCCGACTAAAGAAACCATGTCTGCTGGAAATAGAAAATAACGTCTAGACATTCTAATATATGAAACTACGTCTGATGGACATAGAAAATAACGTCAGATATTCTGACACGATACTCAATGTCTAATCGACATTTAAAATAAAGCAAAACATTCTGACACATGAAACTATGTCTGATAGAGATAGAAACGGAGTTTAGAGTCTAATGTAGATTCTAAACAGAAGATACAAATACTTAGTCTCAGAATAGGCTTCCTCTGTGACGTGGCGGTGAGGCCGACGCTGACACATCGTGACCACCAGCAGTCTTCGGTGCTAAGGTTCTACGCCGTAGTTCTTCCTCCGGTGAATAAATACAATGTAATACAAAAATGTGAGTAACAGGGAATCTGTTATATAGCAACAGAATTGTCTCGGAGATTGGACTACATCAGGAGATCTAAGGGGAGAAGGGGGGTTAGAGTTGTAGAATTATTCCACTTTCTCACTAGCGCTGTCAGAAGGTGTGGCGAGCAGAGACAATTATCTTTCTTTTCTTCGACGTGTGGCCTTTGATCAAGACGTGAAAATGCTTGCGATGCCGAAATAGTCCGATGGGGCAATGTTCCTCGACGCTTGGGCGTTTCCCGGAAACATCAATTCAGAGTGCCACATCTTATTGGAATAAATTAGTACTTGTTATTTTCTTTTAATTGTCTATATGGAATTTTAATTGTAGATGGCATATTATACAAATGACATGCTACAAAAAAAAGCATAGGTTAAATAATACAAACTGTTAAATAAACATTGAGAAAAGAGGAATATATTTCCACCAAAGAGTCATAAAATAATCAATTTCAATTTCATAGTGCCCCATAGCAAAATAAAATTATTAATTTGTTTGTTTATAGCTCAGAATCTATTAGTTTTATAAAGATACTAGCTTTTGCCCGTGGTTTCGCTCGCGTTAATGTAGATTTTATCAATAAATTTAGGTTTTGGATTGACACAGGAAGTATGACAATAAAAACGATGAACATATTGAGGTTGTTAGTCAATAGAGGTAGAGATAAAGAAAAAAACAAACTACACAATATAAATCAGGATTAAGTGTAGGAGTAGAAAAGAAGTAGCGGAGTGTGTGTCAGTAGAGTCATAGGTTATGCCTTGCCACGAATTGGAAGATCCTACTCCATCTTAAATTTTACTTACAGTTAATTAACATCCCTTAATTACTCCGCTTGTTCTTGACCGTTGCAATCATGGGCACAGAATAGATCATTATTTTAGGACGCTCCTATATACTATGTTGTATGTCCTTCCATTTGGCGCAAATACATACAAATTCTGGGCATTGGACACACGCGAACAGGCTACATATAGCTGGCCATGGGAAAAACATGGCATTTCCAAATGCACCCCTGCTACCTGCAATGTTTGCCCTTGCGCTTTGTTAATAGTAATAGCAAAACTAAGTTTGATTGGAAACTGGAGTCTTTTGAATTGAAATGGTAGGTCAGTGGGGATTATTGGGATTCGAGGTATGATTACATTTTCCCCTTTTCCCACACCTGTTAAAATGGTGGCACAGATTATATTTTGCCCTAATTGTGTAATTCGAAGCCTCGTCCCATTACATAAACGGGGTGCATCTAAATTTCGCATAAGCATAACTGGTACACCTAATTTCAATTGTAGTTTATGCGAGGGTACACCCGATAGCTCCAGAGAATTTAAAAACTCAGCGGGATATGAAGTGCTCTGTTCTGTGTCCATGATTGTATCTATTGACAAATACTCCTTTATTTCTCCCTGCACCTCTTTCAAAATGTCAGTGTTGATTTTGTTAACGATTTCATATTTTGGTGCAAGAATTGCTCTTGCACACAACCAATGATCACAATTTAAATTTAGTTGTAAGTCTGGGTTAACGTTAGCAATGAGCTCCACATCATTTTCCACCAAATTACAGAATTCCCCTGTAAGTAAAATACAGCCTTCAGCATCCGTGTCCAAACGTCCATCGCCAATTTTCAATAGTGTCTCTGCGTAATGTCCTGAATCTACGTCATTATAAAGGTGGACTCTCATATTCGTTGTTAGGCTGAATTTTTTCACTTTTGCCCACAATCTTGATGACTTGAGACAGGCTTTGATTTCATCTGCATGTGTGCCCCTCTGGATCACCGGTAGAGTTTGTCGGAAGTCACCAGCCAGTAAAACTACCATTCCTCCTCTCTCGCAAGTCCTGAAGATTTTGGTTTAACGCCTCTATAGCTTTTTTGTGGGACATCGTACTTTCGTCCCACACTAAAAGTTTACATTGTCGTAGCATCATACCTCGAGAGCTATTTTTGCTGAAATGAATAATACCAAACTTCTTACGACAATTTTGTCATTTACCATAACGGGGTGAACAGACAGAGCTTAATTAGCTGAATATAATCATTTTTAATCATTTTAAGATAGATGTGCCTAAAATAACTCGGGAACAGATTTTTATTCGGGATATCAAATTTTCTTCTGGGATACCGCAGGTCCCTTTTTCTGTACTCCAGGCATCATGTTGCAATTAATTTATTCATATCAGTAGGCCGAGTTGTTAAGCCGGACGACCGTCTAACAGTTATTTTTTTTCTATCCGTCAGGAACAGTATTTTTTTTCTGGATGAAAGGTACCCCTATGTCCTTTTCTGTACCCATGACAACGTGTATGCGAAATTTCATGATGATCGGTAGAGTAGTTTAGGCGTGAAAGCGTAACAAACAATAACAAACAAACAAACAAACTCACACTCACATTTTTTCTGGATGAAAGGTACCCTATGTCCTTTTCTGTACCCATGGCAACGTGTATGCGAAATTTCATGATGATCAGTCGAGTAGTTTAGGCGTGAAAGCGTAACAAACAAACAAACAAACAAACAAACTCACATTCGCATTTATAATAGTTAGGATATTTAAAAAAAAATGTTTATTTTTAATACTACAACATTTTTACATTAATAAGTTTTTCATATCTCAAATATTCGGGGGCATTTGATCAAAATTGAAAATTTCTGCTTTAGTAAAATACTCCCATCTGCTTTTGTAAGACACTCCCAAAGTGATTTTTATATGAAAATAAAAATGGGTATTTTGTTTATAATGTTAAACAGTGTCTTGATACAAAGTTTAATCAAAATCAAGAGTGCATTTGGAGAAAATCGATTTTTCTCTTTTTGCCATTTAGTAAATTATCCTTAAATTTAAGGTTGGATTATGGATAGCTAATTCTAAAAAGCCCTTGGGGGAACCTTATGAAAAACCCAAGATACCAAGTCTTAGCCCAATTTGTAAAAAATGTATCGGCTATAGTCCGAGATACGGACGGACAGACAGACAAACAGACGGCATCGCGAAAATAACTGTTTCGGTTTCACTAAGTCATGAAACGTCGACATTTATCAAAATCTTAAGTTTGATTTTTTTTGACGATCACAATACTTCTTTCTTCAAGGGGTCAAGAGAAAGTAAAGTGTGAGATTTGAAACTTACATTAAAAGAATATTAAGTTCTTGTTCTAGTGCTCCGATTTTTGCTTTATGTCTTTAACAAGTAGGGATGAGAAAGACAGGAATAAGGATTTGTATAGAGTAAGAGCTATAAATCATAAGGAAAAATAAAACACCTTAGTATATCCGGTGGGTATTCTAACCCCAACCTGCTCGTCAACAGCAAACCAGACTATAATATATGCGTGCTGATTATTACGAGATATATGAAAGTAAAATATTAATTTAAAATGTCAAAATTGCCCTTATTTTGCTACCCTTACCAACTTTGCCGGGAAAAGTATTTTCACATACCTTGCAGGGTTTCTTTTACTTGCCACAATCAACATGAGACCTAATGCTTTTCTTCCCCTTTGAAGGGAGTTGTGATACGGATTATTTTCACACAAGAAAAATCCGTCGACCTCAGCTGGGTTTGAACCCACGAGCATCGGATTCTGAGGCGAGCACTTTACTCCAAGACCACTGAGATCGACTTGTTATACTTTTAAATTATATTATCTGTGATTTTTTTTTTTAATATTCATAATTTATATTTCATGAGTAATTTAATGATAGCGTGCACATGCATCATCTCTGTTGTGAGGTTTTTCCGGATTAGCTTTAGCGCACGGCCGGAAGGATGTTTTTTTTTAATATTCATACTGGTCCTTCTAACAGGACGTTGTCTTTCCAGAAGTAGAATGTTATTCCAAACATTGCCATGACATAAAATACTTTATGCAAAACTTGACCAAATATAATTTATTGAATAAACAAAATATGTATCACGTTTTAATGAGTCCATTACAATTTCATTCCAGTGAGCCATGATTTTCAGCAAACATAAAAAAGGCTTGAATTAAAAAAAATTATATAAAAAAATGTTCAGTGAATCTCTTCGAAAATGAAACTTTTATGAATAAATTTAAATTTATATAGTTCATTTATTTGAATATTTATTCGTTTGTAGGAAAACCACTGTTTCAATTCATCGAAGTTGTACAATAAAACAGGCACTACACCTTCTATATGAGTAAAGGCATGCACTTTTACTGGTTGACGTACGAGTCTAGATAAAGCTATGTATTTGATTGATATTAAGATTATATCTTCTTTTTTATTCCTTTCTCCTTATTTTATATAGGATTAGTAGCAATAGGAGTATTAATAATTGATATTAAGGTTATATCTTATTGATATTAATTAATTGATATTAAGATTATATCTTATTTTTTATTCCCTCCTCGTTATTTTATATAATTTTCTTCTATGACGACGACATGTTTCGGTGATTTTTCACCATCTTCAAATCTTATTTATATTAAAGATTATTGATATTACTTCATACTATGTATGTATGAAGTAAAATCAAGCATCTTTAATACAAATAAGACTTGAAGATGGTGAAAAATCACCGAAACATGTCGTAATCATAAAAGTATATAAAATAACGAGAAGGGAATAGAAAATAAGATATAACCTTAATATCAATTATTACTACTCCTTACCAAATAAACATGAACATTATTAGAAACTATGTATTTGATATATAAAATAAAAACCAAACTTTTTTAAAAGGTTTAATATACAACTTAATCCAAATATGAATGTGGATTTCCCAGAGATAAGTATATTTTAATGTCGTGAATTGACTCTGAAATTACTTGTTCTTAATATTTATCAAAAATTGTGTTTATTAACTGAAGTTTCAGTAAATACCCTATTTTATATGCGTTATAATGTCATTTCCGGAAAAAATTAAAATCCAGTATAGCGTTGGCCATTAAAACACTGAAGCCGATAGTAAACGTTCCATTGTGTAGTGTTTCAGGAAATTTCTATTATGAGTTCATCATTTCTTTTGTGACTATGTGTCTCAAAGATAGAACCACTTTCGAAATAATGTTTTACTAAATGAATTTTTTCTACTTTATTATATAATAATTGAATAATGACGTCATATTTTTACTTTCTCGCAACCCTCGGGTAAATAAAGTATTGTGATTGAAAAAAAATCTAACTCGAGATTTGTATCGATGTTGACGTTTCATGCGCCACTGAATTCGATGGCGATGCCGTCTGTTTGTCTATTACTGAAACTATAGCCGAAACAATTTTACCGATAGGACTAAAACTGGGTATCTAGTGAACCCATTATGTTTCTCATAGCGATTTTTGGAATTATCTCTCCAACCCTAAAATTAAGGATAGTTTACTTAAGAGTGAAAAAAGGAAAAGATCGATTTTTCTCGAAATAATCTTTGATGGTTTTGATTAAATTTCATACCTAGTCACTGTTTAATATTACAAACAAAATGGCGACTCTCATTTTCCAATCAAAATGACTTTGTACTTACTTCACATAGCAACTATTTGAGATACGAAATAAAGTATCATTGTAAATTTTTATTAGCTTACTATTAAATATAAAAAAACTTTTATCTTAATGTATTTTTATAAGACCAATAGTTTCGGAAATATTGAAAATTTTTTAAAAATTATTTTAGGTCTGTTATACTGTTATTCTCTTTGGTGAACAAAGATTTTACTTTTACCTCAATATGTTTCTGTACCAGTGTATATTATTTCATTTATGCTTTTAAGTTAAGTGTTTCTGCAACAATATATATTATTTCGTTTCACATAATATCTTATGAGTTTTAAGTAAATATCTAAATCTTTAGCTAAAGGAGCGAGAAAGTTTGTACGATGTACAATGCCATTAATTTTTCTTTGGGATATTTGGACTGATTGTACTACATATGTATCTGTGGCACTTGCGAGCATATACTGTCCAATTCTCTGAGACCTTATATGATAGCTCAAAAAGTTACTATTATCAAATTTCACGTACAAGTAATATAATCTGAAGCTGTCACTTTTGATATATATTATTGATACCTATAAAATAGTAATAATTTAGTAAAATGTTCACAAAGATGGCCATAAAAAAATAAGGCTGTATTTTCTAAAATTTGGTATATAGCATAACCCTATTATATATACATATGTATATTTTAATCCCTCCAGGAAACACAAAACCACTTCACATCTTTATTTCAATATCACATCATCCTTTTTGAGTAGGAAAAAATATGAAATATTTATTTAATAAGATAATGTATAGTAGCCGTTTTGACCATACTCCTCCGAAATAGGGCAAAGCGCGACTTATCCGAAACACGAGTCTTATATGACCATTCTTCCTGTCCCTTGCCAGGGTTCTGTGAACTAAAAGACATATGGTTGCATTTCCGGCCCCAGAACTCGCGCTGACATTTGACTGTAACAACGCAATCCGAAGTATTTTTATCTGTGCCATAACAATTTGAAATGTCCCATAGTCCCCTACGAAATGCCGCATGCCCCCTACCATCCCTGCTGTTTGGCGCGTCAAACTGCGTTTCGTTTATCAACACAGTGTCGACGTTTAACAATAGCGGCCACGGGCCACCGACACTTCTATACCGTCAGTTGTACAAACATGATTCTTTATTGCGACCATGGATATTTTCGCGCTCATTTCAACGGTGTGAATTGCTGCCTTGGTGAAAGGGTGGGAAGTACACATATAAACTATTAAGCACGGTAGGATGACAGGGACAATATTCTTTTATGACGTCTGATGATTGATTCCACGACTTTAAACTAATATTAAAAGCTGAATCTATATGTAAGTTGGCCTAATTTTAATAATTATCAAGCTCGTCTCAGTGGCCGATTGGTCTAAGGCGCTACTCTTGAAAAAGCCTAGACTGCTGATGACGGAGAGATCAAGGTTAGAATCTCGGTCGGATGTGATGAGGTTTTTTTTCCAAAATTGTTTTTTACTCTACCTCCACGCAAATTCGGGTACAATTCCTCTGAATATAATCTTTCTAATCCTTAAAACCATTAAATAAATTAGTAAGCTACACAAGTGTATACCTCAAACGGGTAGTAAGACGCGATGATAGACTGTTTATTGATTATAGCTCGAAATTCTAATCTGGGTGAGCTAGGTTAAATTAGCTCATAATTGAGTACATTGGGAGTGTATTTCCCCATGTGTTTTATTCAACCTCTTTCCAGTAGAATTTTTTTATACTTGCTTAAAAAGTATGCTTTATACAGTATTTATACAATAGCGAAAACATACAGTAAAGTGTAGTAAAATATATTTGCATTTCACTCTGAAATATATATATATTATTCCATTACAAGACACTCTAATAAACTGCTTAACCTACACTTTCACCTACTAATTATGGTGCAAGGTGATACTCAATCTTATTTGACATTGGAACGTGCGCACTTTCAGTTTTCAGATTAAATCCTACTCTACGATAAAACACACACACACACGCTCAGGTACTGAAATAGTTTGTAACTAACTATTTAAATTATCATTCCAAAATTATCTAAATAAAGATTATAGTTATATATATGTATATATATATATATACATATATATACATATATATGTATGACTTTAATTTAAATCGCTTTACCAGACGAATTTTTATTTAATGATAATGGCTTAGGTTACTTACCAACGGTTGTATCAATATGTCATTAAGCGTGTTTCGGAAGTTGTGGAAAAATAAACACACAGTTATTTATTTAATTTATCACCGCGTATTACTACCCGTTCGGGTTGTACGCTTGAGTACTAATTACGCTAATGAATTAGGAATTTGCAAGGTTGGAGTTAAAGGAAGTGAACTAGAATTTGCGTGGAGGGTGAGTGGAAAACCATTTAGGGAAAACCACCCCCCAGTTCCTCAACACGAAATTAGCGCGCTAGCCAACTACGCCACCGATGTGGATATCACACAGTTAATATCATACTTAGACATTATATGGTGGCCGAGTCACCTAGTCACTAGTGTACTAGACCCACCGGTGGCAGGGAGATCGGTACTCAAATCCTGGCTGAGTGCACTGGAGGAGTTTTTTTCACATGTGATCTGTTATTGTGGTTTTCACCTCCTCTTGGTTCTTAAATGTGATATGTGCTTGTGGTTTTCACCTCCTCTTGGTTTTCATATGTGATCTGTTCTTGTGGTTTTCACCTCCTTTGGTTTTCACATGTGATCTGTTCTTGTGACTTTCTTCTCCTCTTGGTTTTCATATGTGATCTGTTCTTGTGATTTTCACCTCCTCTTGGTTTTCACATGTGATCTGTTCTTGTGATTTTCACCTCCTTTGGTTCTCACATGTGATCTGTTCTTGTGACTTTCTTCTCCTCTTGGTTTTCATATGTGATCTGTTATTGTGGTTTTCACCTCCTCTTGGTTTTCATATGTGATTTGTTCTTGTGGTTTTCACCTCTTCTCACCAACCCAATACCGGTGCATTTCCATACATTTTCATCCTAGTCCCTAGCTCCACCGATTAAGTATTTGGTAATGCTTTTGATGAAGGTACAAATTAGAGAAATTCCAGCCGTCCATATGAGTTGTACCGTGGTCAAGAGCATTAAATTGTTGCTCTCTCGCCACAAGTCTCGGGTAGGGACGTCAAATGAGAGCAGACAGGTTTTAGTGGTTCTAGTCCACTCTAATCAAGGACTTACGTGCGATAACAACCTAAGCGACTGATAGCAGCTATGCAACCTATTATTTACAATCTTAGTGGTGGACAAAGATACAGAGGAAATATTTTAACATTTTACTATGAAGACATGTGCTTTTTGTATAGGCCTTTTAACTGCTATTTTATTATTTGGCTTCAAGGACGCGTCGATAGAAAAGAAATCATAAGTGACATAAACAGAATCAAGAATTAAAAACTAATGAAATAAAAAGATAGGCAAGCCAGCCAATCAAGGGATTGAAGAAACTATGAATAAACAATTTAGAAGGATTCCACCTTAGTGGACGAATGGTCACTTTTGTGTAAGACTGGCCTGCTGATCACGGGAAGATTGAGGTTAGAATCCTGGTTGGGTCTACTTAGAGTGTTTTTTCCTAAATGGTTTATCACTTTCTTTCCACGCAAATGCAGGTAGATAAACTCAAAAGTGATTCCTCTCTCAGTCCAAGCATTGGAGTAATTATATTATATGCGTTTAACCTGAACAGGTGATTAAATAAATGGTACGGAACTCCGCACGGACTTTCTCGATTTATCATTTAAAAATTGAGAGATTTATTCAAAACTCATAATATATGTGAAACGAAATAATAGACACTTGTAAACCCAAGCATAAATTGCACTATACTTACGTAAAACATTTTTTGAGTCCCGGTTTTAAATTTTATAATTTTATATTTAAAGAATTTATGTCTTCATTTGTATATGTTTGGACCAATAAAAATTATCGATTTTGGGTCCACAAGGGTCAACACTTCGTATTAAAATTTCGCTTCCTGTTAAAATTTTAGCATTTTATTAGGTGTTTCCCATCTTCAGGTCATCGCATAGCTATTCAATTCCTCATTTATAAATTTTTAACAGTAAAAAATGTAAATATTGACTAATGAATCTAAAATGAAGGAGATAGATCATTGTTGTACAAACATTTATTCCTGGAGGTTAAAGGAAAAATAATATACATTTTTGAGGGACTTACTTATATTTAATTACTCTATGGCATTACAGAATTATTACGTTTGGACTCAAGTAGTATCCCTTTACAACTAAATCTCACAAAATTGTATTAATATATTTGCCAATATCTCAAAAACTATTGGTTTTATAAAAACGTATTTCACATTAAATTTTATTTTTAATAATATTACAATTTTGCAATGATAAGTTATTTATTATCTCAAATAGTTGCGGAGATACATAAATTTCCGCTTCTGTTAAGTACCCTAAATTTCATTTTTCATAGGTAAACGGAAATAGCAATTTTATTTATAATCTTAATCAACGCCTAGATACGAATTTTAATCATAATCGTTAGAGCCGATTTTAGAAAATCTATTTTTTCTCTTTTTCGCTCTTTATTAAACTACTCTTAATTTTAAGTCTAAACAGACACACAGACAGACGGCATTGCAAAGACCACATTTTAGGGGTCGGGGGGTCATGAGACGTCGACATCCATCAACATTTCAGTTTAGATTTTTTTTTACGGTTGCAATACTTTACCTTTTGTTTTCGAAAAGTTAAAAAATATAGTTATTGGTTTTCTAAAATTATACTTCGAATAAAACATTTGTATTATAAATATATCTACATATTTGTAATGATAAGTAGTTTCATGTCTCAAAGAGGTACAGAGATATGATAAAAATTATAATTTATGCATCAGACTGGAGCCCTTAAAGTAATTTTGCTGAAATATTGAGTGAAGCGATTTTGTTTGGAAAATTTAGAAATGTTAGAAATGAAATTTAATCAAAATCGTTAGAGCCGATTTTGAGAAAATCGACTTTTTCTCTTTTTGCCCTTCAGTAAACTACCCTTAATTTTAGAATTAAGTATCAAATTCCAAAAAAACCTCGGGGTAACCCTATGAAAACCCTGGATACCAATTTTTAGCCCAATCGGTAAAATAGTTTAGGCTCTATTTGGAGGTACAGACAGGCAGGCAGAAATTCAAAAACCACTTTTTCGAATTCGGGGGGGGGGGGTCATGAAACTTCAAGATTCACCAAAATCTTGAGTTCGATTTTTTTTTACGATCACAATACTTTCTCTACCTGTAAAATAGCGAGAAAGTTAAAATAGAGAAGGAAGTGAAATTACTTAAGTTAAAATCCATGCCTTTGTGGACACGAGTTCTAAATATGAAGTTAGTTTAGTCTGGTTTGCCGGTGGAAGAAAAAATAAAAGAATGGGGTAGAATCCCAGCCGAATATGAAAAAGAGTATTTTTTTTCTTTAATGGTTTCCCACTCCTCCCCCACGTGAGTGTGGGTAAATTTCCTCTAAATTCTAACTTCTTCATTCTTACCACATTAGCGTAAGCGTATAATCCAAACGGGTAGTAATACGGCGAAAAAAACTAAGTATACAATTTTAAAACCCTCTCACATCTAGTGAATTTCTTATTTATCTTTTCTCACTCTTAAATCCTCTCATCAGTTTCAATAAAGTAAAGTTCCAAGGGAAAGGGCTGGGATGGGGTGGGGCGGGGCTTTAGTGATAGGGAGGGCTTTCAAAGTACATATAACTTACTTTTTTTTTTTTTTTGCGTCTAGATTTTAGGGTATTGTTTTACCCAAATACCTATACTAAAATTGTATAATATTTACGTGCTTGATGAAAAAATGGCTAATTTATCATTATAGTCTTAACATGAAGGCATAATACATTTGTGTGAAGCATAATTCTTGAAAGTAGTGCTGCTGCGCTGTTGATAGAAAAGGAACTACGAAAATTGTAACATATGTGCCTATATAAATGAAGTGGCTTCTCTAGTGACGCACTTTTATCAAGTCCAAACATCTCGGAAAAATATTCCGCTCAAGAGCTCGTCTCATGGTCTATTTTCGGGATATTACTCGTAGATACAAAGTTATGCTTGAACCAAAAACGTATCATAGAGCGGTTTTCTGCATTCCTTAAATTGAAAATATAGAGAAATTGTGAACATTTTAATAGTTTTATATTTTATAGTAACTATTATTCTCTTTGTTGTATTTTTTATGGTATTATTAAACGGTTTGATTGGTCTCAATTCCACTGTTTTCTGAAGAATCGTATAAAAAACCGCATCACAATACGACGCATGGTTCTAGTTATATTAATACTACCTACCCAAGATATAGTCTATCTACGGTAGGGGTGTAGGTGAGTGTCAACTAGCCGAAGGTTCTTGGTTGCAAACATTGGTGTAAAGTATTACTATAATCGTTTGATAGTCCTTTTTATTGGTAATAGTTACTAAGCACATTGAAATTATACCAAATAGGATGGCATCAGTGACTTTCAGTCAATATTTTCAATAAATAACTCTTTGCTAGTTGTAATTTACCTACATTCCCATCGTAGATGGTGTATAAGTATTATCCGTAGGGTAGGATTGGGTTCTTAAGTACCTGAAGAAAAAGTACTTTCAACTGGCGTGTTGGGTGTGGGGTAGTGTTCCTGGCTCTGACTTGAATAATCAAATTTTGTGAAAAATAATATATATATTTAATTATTAAACTACCCAAATTTATAGGGCTCACGTTCTCCTTATAAGATATTTCGGCCTTAGCTTTCTCAAACCATGATAAAAAATAATACCTTGATATTGGGACAATTCAGTTTGTTTATAATCGTAGTATAAAAAATCAAATCTATTGTGAAATATTATTGATTATTATAATAATCATCATCACCGCATTTTAATACCTATTCAGTCCAGACGCATATATGATAATTACTCTAGTGGGGTAGGGATGAGTAAGGAAGAATTTTAGAGGTAATATACCCGCATTTGCTTGGAAGGAGAGTGAGAAACCATTTATGAAAAACCACCCTCATTAGACTCAACCGAGATTCGAAAGAGATTTGAAACACCTATCTCCTCGTAATAAGCAGGCCAATTTAATACGAGAGTGACGCTTTACACCATTCAGCCATTGAAACGGGTTATTTTAATGTAACTTGTTTTTTTTAGAATTTCTATATTATACTTTGTGTAGTTAACCCTTTTTTGAAAGAAAAAAAAACTCGGAGAAATTAGGAGAAAACAAGTGTGACCGTAGATATTTTTTTAATGTGTGTTTAAAATAACCTGTGTCGGGCTGAATTCTGATTAATAGATCCTTTAATGAAGGCCGTGGTTTTTACAGGAGCGCACTCACAGCTTGAGTCGCGTGGGGCATTGTGTTTTCAACCGTCACAAGGTATAGAGGTATAATAATCTCTCGACCTTTGTTTTATCAGTCAACAGGTACAGAAGGTCTGATAGACACTCCAGGATTTAGTTTAACATTTATATTATGATCCTCTAATATGTCTATCCCTTAAACAAATTATAAATACCTAAAAAGTACACCAATGCAAGGATTTAAACCCTGGCCGTCTAGATATGTACGCTGTACACTCTAACGAATGAGATACCTGGAATCTCCTTCTCATCACTGTGATGTTTTTTTTATTTAAGGTATTTAACGTGCACTTTCTGGGCCGGCTGATTATATCAGCACACAAGATTTTCTATGCGCGAGAGCGAGAGAACCTGCCAATTTTGCCTGGAAAGGTATTTTAACATACCTTCCAGGATTTTTTCACATTCCACAATCGATATGGTACCGAAGGCTTTATTTACCCTCCGAAGGAAGTTGTTTTACAAATATTTATCACTCAAGAAAAATCCGTCAGCTCCATCTGGGTTTCAACCCACGAACATCGGGTCCTTAGGCGAGCACTTTATCCCAAGGCCACCGAGGTTGACATCACTGTGTTATTCACACAATAGGCCTATAGTAGATAGTACCATCAGTTTCTATAAGAGAACACTATATTATACCATTGACTTTAAACTACAACATTTTATGTATCAGCTAACAGTAGGAATATTACATTAAAACCAAAGGATATTTTCACATGCAATTCCCTCCATCAATGCTGTAATGCAGAGCACTCTTGTAGCAAGTGATGGTACTACTACTTAGCCACATCAGTAGAACTGGGCTTAGGGGTTTATATATTTGAATATATCAGTCTGAAGAGCGGTTGGTGATAAAACGCAGGTGACCGAAGCTTAAGCCCCCTCTTCAATTGACTTATTTTTAAATATATATTTACACAACCACTCAATCAGAATGTCATTTAAAAATACATGTTTGTTTAAATATTAAATGTCTTCATCAACGCCATCTGGAATAGGACCCTAGGCATGTTGTCAATTCTTCTAACCACTTAACCCCAGGTGACGGGCTGTAAAACTCCACTTTCCGGAAACCACGACACAATCTGAGTTGCCAGCAGTGCCAATAAATCCCTCTAATCAAATCAACATAAGTAAGTTATGAGACGATGCAAGCGGGCATTCCCTCCCCTAAACGACCCGCCGAGTTGATTGAAAGTAACGGGGCGAGGATGGGAGCGACGACGTCAGGGATGTCTATAAAACTCCGACGGCAGAAGGAACCGCATTTATAACTTCCGGTGAATCGACGTCAACTTGGTCCTCTCGACTGGAAGTGATGCATCTCCTAGGCTTGCAGGGAGGCTAGCTAGCTGCAAAATAATCAAAATGGGTCGGTCGTTAAAACAGTTTCGCTTCAGGATTTCGTTGGGTGCAAAGCTTTTTACTACCTGCCCGGTAGTCCGGAACTTACACTAATTTAAAAGTAACGTGTTGGAAGATGAATATAAGGAAATGCACCATAATTTGCTTGGAAACAGGATATGTAAATCAACATGGGAGGAACCACTTATAACGCTCCTGGCCCTGTTTAGAACTGGGCCCTAAATTCATGGATCAATGCTGAGCATGCTAATTAAGGTGGGATGAATGAAAACATGAGTTAAGGTCCGTAACTTCGCAGTTGGTCTGACATAAAACATTGTTGGCCAAACTAAATCAAATATTTATTTAGAAAGGCTTAGGCGTAATATGGCCCGTGGGCCGCGTGCAGCCCATAATTTATTTTTATGCGATCCGTAAGCTATAACTAGTTATCTGGGAAAATAAAATGCGTAAAATACCAGAATTTAAAACTATACTGCTATGGAATAATATACTATTACTATACAACACGTGGATGACCTGGTGGTCTAGGGGTAAGGTGTCAGACTTCTGTCCTGGGGGTCCGGGGTTAAATCCTTGGTCCCGGCACAGATATATCTGATTTCCAAACCCTTCCTTGGCCTCTGACAAGACGTGTGTTAGTCACAACTTGTGAATGTGTGGAATGCCAGGCCTCCACCGTGGTTCGGATTCCACGTTAGACTGTAGGTCCTCCGTTTCATCTCACAATCATCCTACCATTATACATTAGCGTAAGTGCTTATAAACCGAACGGGTAGTAAGATGCGGTGCTAATAGTAATAATATAAAACACGTGGATTCTTTTTAGAAACTCACTATATTTACATCCGACATAAAAGAAACGATGAAAGATATGACAAGATTGTATTCATCTCATTAAGCTCTGTTTTATTGAAGAATTGCCTACTTTCTTTTATGTATTGTCTTCTTTATACTTTCTCATCTGAAGATAAAATATTGTAGTCATGAAAAATGTATGTCTCGAGATTATTATGAATCTTTACTTTTTATATACGTCCGAACCCAAATAAGTGGATTTTAGAATTCCGTTTGTACCTATGTCTGTAAGTTATGTCTATATGTCTATCCCTGGCCATAGATCTGAAACAGTTTGATGGCTTTTGTTCAAAATAGCTAAATAGATGTTACAGAACTATACCTCAGGAGGTTTCTTTTACCCTAGCCCTTAAATTAAGGAACTTTTGAGTGATTTTTTTTTCGAAATTGGCAATAAAGATTTTGTTTAAAATTTGACCTCTCAAATAATGCTGTCTATTTTACATTTTGGAAAAACTTCGTTGAAGGGTAGTTTACTAATGAGTGATTTTAGAAAATTCAAATTATTTCCAATACGGCTAAAACGATTTTGATCAAAACGTATATATATATGGGGATTGTTTGAAACTAAAAATATAACTTTACACTTGTTTTTTGTGCGAAAAAATTCATTTAAGGTTAAGTTACTGATGACTAATTTTTTAATTTAAATTATTTTAGAAACAGATCTAAAGATTTGGTTCAAAATGAGTATCTGATTAGTTTTTTAATCTATATAATTGTTGTTTTTTTAAAAAAAATAGTGCTTGGAATTTAAAAAAATTAATAGTAGTTTACTGAGGACTGATTTTTGAAAATAACAAACAATTTTGTTTAAAATTGCTAACTGAGTAATATTTCACGCAATAAATAATATTGTATGTTAAGTTTTTTAGAAAACAATTAATTTAAGGGTAGTTTACTTTTGACAGATTTTAGAAAATTCCAAACATGTCAGAAGTAACCCTTAATATTCAGTTCAAAATAAGAATCATGGAATTAATTTTCGTGAAAAATAAGAATTTGTTTGTTTTTTAATATAAATAATTTGAGGGTAATATAAATATACCTGATTTTTGATCATTTGAATTTGAATTATTTAAAGGAAGCGTATTGAGATTAACATGACGATGATCTGCTTGGTATTCTAAGAAAAATCTTTCTCAAAGTCAGCTTACTTTAACCTTGTTTTTGAAATTTTGTTTTTAGCTATAATTTACTATATGAGAAAGTATGTACGATTGTTTTATGTTCTATATGTAATTTTGTATACCAAAAAATTGTTTTTACTTGGCAGCCCATTCTTAGATTATAGTTCTCAACGCAGCCCTTAAGCCTAAATATTTGCCTGGCCCACGTGGATATATTTTGTCTGGTTTTATAAAATATTTAAGAACTTCAACAATTTACTATATACATATAATATATTACTATATTATATTTTGTAATTGTTGAAGTTCTTAAATATTTGCACTTAGAATCGCAGCATTTGACAAAACGCTTTTTAAATAAAGAGAAAGGGTTCTGGTAAATTTTAACACTGCCCACAAGATATACTCAAAAACTGTAAATTTATTATTGTTATTGTTATTATTATTACTATTATTGTTACTATTATTGTTATTATTATTGTTGTTATTATTATTGTTGTTATTATTATTGTTGTTATTATTATTGTTGTTATTATTATTATTGTTGTTATTATTATTATTGTTGTTATTATTATTATTATTATTTATTATTATTATTATTATTATTATTATTATTACTATAGTAAACTAAATATATCTGCGAAAAATGTTTTTGTCGTTAAAAGTGAAAAAAAAATACGTTTTTTAACTCACGTGTCCCTTCATTCCACCTTAAACTTACTGATATTAGTTTCAGTTAAATGATACCATTATTATATGTTTTAAGTTTTGTATTTAAAATTAGAGGACGACTCAAAGTTCAAAAAATTTAAATGTTAAATATTTAATATAAGTGTACTGAAAGTTATGCCAGTACCGGGTGACGTCACAGAGGGTTTAACTTCATATTGTAATATGTTTAATGGAATCTAGTTAAGCAAGCTTGGCCTACTCGCATCAATGATCATGTGGAACAAACGTCAAGCTCACCTAGTCTGGTTTGCCTGTGACGAGGACAGTGGGTTTCGAATCCCGGCCGGATGTACAGAGGGAGTTTTTTCCTAAATAATTTATCACTCTCCCTCCAAGCTAATGGCGGTACGATTTCTCTAATCACTACTTTTTTTCATACCTTTACTTTAATGTATTTAAAAATCCAGATAGCCCAAACGAGAAGTAAGACTCGTGAGGGGGTAAGGGAGGAGGTGAAGTTTGCCTCCTACTGTGAAGAAATTCATTAAAGCGTAACGTAGTTTCTTTTAATCTCGGGGTCGTACCTAAATTACTTAGGGTGTTTTTTCATGCTATTCGAAACTCCCTTCTTCAACCCCCACCCCCGCGTGAGGGATCGTAAGATTTTCCGGTCCTACCTTTAACTTAAACTTATTTTTTCCCCATTTGGTAAATTATATTATTTTAATTGTTTGATTATTTTTAGACATAAGGATTGGTGAAAAGCGAGTGATATGAAATCTTAGAATAATTTAATTGCAGTGAAAAAAATAAAATAATTTATTTTATATAATTAATATATCTATTTTCTGCAAAAAAAAATAGATTTGGTCTCACCATAGACGAGTGGTCCTCAATTACTTCTCGCCAAGGGCCACTTTTTCTCATGGACCAGGGCATAGGGTGTGAAAACTTAATTTGATAAATTTACATATACTCAAAACGAAAACTAAGTAATTACCACACATATTGCAAACACTTAATTTTGATATTTAAAAAAATATATATATAAATTATAAAATAAACCTTAAGATATCAAGAAACTAATGGGATATGGTGTAAAACTGTGTGTTTGGGTCATATATAAAAAAAATCAGTTTAGTTATTTAACTCGGGCCAGACTGACATCCTTCGCGGGCCGCATTTGGCCCGCAGGCCACCTATTGAGAGCCACTGCCATTGACATCGATTAAAAAAATTACTTAAGAAAACGTAAGAAAATACTGACCCCCCCTTTATCCCCCCGAAAAAAATTAGGTAATATAAGGCGGCCACTTAGTTTTTACCAAGAATGCGAAGAGATAGAATTATTTGTGTGTTTGTTTGTGTGTGTGTGTTTGTCCTACTATCCGTTCCGGTTACCCGTACACTTACACTAATAAGTCAGGAATAAGAAATCACGAGTCTTAAACGTACCCGCATTTGCGTGTAGGAAGAGTGAGAAATAATTTAGGTAAGACCATCTCAGTACACTTGCCCTGAACTCGAACCCTAATATTCCTGTCATCGTCAAATCAGATCATATGAGACTGGCACCTATGTCCTCGTGGCCATAGGTGATGGCAGTTTTATTATTATTATTATTATTATTATTATTATTAATACGTTTAGCACTATGCTTATTAAAGTATTAATTTATAGCTATAGGTGAAAAAGTTAGTTTAAAAGAAATGCAACCGCATTAGCGTGGAGATAGGATAGACAATTCACGGTGAAAAACCGCATGTATAAAACCACTCCCAGTGCAGCCAGAAGAGATTCGAACCTCCCAACCATCGTAAATGAAGAGCCTTACAGCTTAGACCACGCGACAACCGATGCATGTTTGTGTTACATATAAATCAAAGTTCACATTCACCATAAGATGTGTGATACTAAAATCTGATAGCCTTAATCTTTTTAGATCAAAGGAAAATTTTAAAATTGAAAAAGTAGAGAACTTACATTTCTCAGGTAAAGATTATATTCAAAATAGTCAATAACTTATATTTAATTTTAATAGCGATAGTACGGTAATTTGTTTTGAGTGGTAAAATCTTGAATAAGGTTTGTGTAGCACAGTTTAGTTTCATAATTGAAAAAAAAAATCCTTTGTAAAAGGATAACAATATATTCTGATTTTTTTTATATAAATGAACAAAGATACTCTCATTCAAACCAACGATATAGGACCCAGAATCATGTTTTAATTCAACAAATTCAGTTAAATACGTTAACAATCATATAGAATAAATAAATAAATTTCAATTTTAACAATAAATAACGGATCGTTTGTAGATAACATATCTATCTATCTATCTCCTGTTTTCAAAGATGGTATCCAAAATTCTAATCTGTAAGTTTTGTGTCTTCTTTTGTTACTTCCAAAATGGAAGACAAATTTTAATCTAAATATATATTTTTTCACTCCAAACAGTGGATAATGGAAATCGAAGGAAAGCTTCCCCAGTCAAATACAAGTGCCTAGTCACACACCCCACTTTCTTCCTCCCTCCCATACCATGTAATGGGATCTTGTGTGTATTTTGAGTTCTGGTTTGCTGAGGAAACGATACTTTTCGATCACACCATCGGCATATTCACAGTAGCTCGTCTTGCATTCAATTCCGCCTCCTTCGTCATTTCTTTTTTTTCCTTCTCAAAAGGTTCTGCTTGGAAGTTAAAGTCTAGGATTTTCTAATATCCTCATGCTCTTCGTGAGTGCCTGCTATTTCCTTCTATATATTTTTTTTTTGCTTTCTTTACTTTATGCACTTTTTTTTCCTCCCCTCTTCTCTTTCTGTTCTCTCACTCTTTCAATCCCTCTTCAACAAGACCGTAAGCTTACGACTCTTTTGAATTCTCCTTTCGCTCTCATTCATTCTCTCCTCATTCAATGACAACCTCCTTCAACTATTTTTCAACCTGACCACCCTTCTTTAACCCCCTAGTCACCCACCACCCCCAATCACCCTGAAAATGGGATGGGTGGATAAAAAGGGGCGTGGGATTTGAGACGTCACCCATTTCCTAATTTTATAAAAGGCCCCACCCCTTCCCCTCCCACTCACCCTCATACTCTTGCCTTACGTTGATGTCATCACTTATGAATTGTAATGGCATTTTCACCCATTTTATGAGGCATCGTTGTTGATCACAATATAAATTGAGGGGTATTTTGAGATCGTTGACGAAGGGGAGGGGGGTGCGAGAGGGTGAATAGGGTTCTTTGCTCGTCAAAAGCAGACGAAGCATAACCACCTCATTTTTCATGGTTGGGGAAAAAAACGATAAAATTAAATCTATGAGATTTCTTAAAGCACGAACTACTTTAGATGATGGGCCTTAGACTAAAACGTTTCTTTTCTTCATCTTTTCTTTTTGTTCTTATTAGGAAACACGAGAGTCTCTGATTAAGGTCTAACCTCTAGGGCAAGACCATCATTTTTCCTTTTTCATTATAGATCATGAAGAAAATAAATTGGATTGCTAATAAACTTTAGTAGGCTACTGTTTGAATTACAATTTATCTTAAGTAATAACTTCAAATAATCATAAAAATTAGAGTTAAGATTTAATTTGCCTAGCCAACTGTTGAAATTAAAACCCATCGTGGGATTTATTAGCTGTTTTCAAGATGGAGTTCTATTGTTAATGATAATATATTTATTGTGTTATTTTTATAAGAAATATTTAACGTGTACCTTCAAAACACGCTGATTACATTATCACACAACTTAAAAACTAATATAATACTAAAACAGACAAAATAAACAGTCCTTAAGCCGTAACGTCAACCAATTAGACATTTTCGGGCAAGTATGTAATATATATAACCTGGGATCCCTTACTCAGTACGCAGACACACTAACGACTGGTCTAAGAGTTCGGGTATCAATATTTGTTGTTAAAATACACGGCTCACTGGCTAACTTAACCTAAGGTCACAAATATTTTTTTTTTGTCATCGCGTGTTACAACCCATTCTGGCTGTACGCATATCTATATTCATTATGTTATTTTTATAGAAATTAGTATGGTAAGTTTTCAGAGTAAATATTTTCATATTTACGTGGAGAGAAAATGGGAACAATGTGAGGATAAAATAGTCTAAAGACACCCGAATCATGTTTAACCCTGGAACCTCGAAAATGTACCCAAACTTGTATAGAGGGGAAGTGGTAAAAGTTTTATTTAGTATACCTAACCTGGATTAGAACATAAACACCCTCATTCGTGGCAAACCATACTAGATGAGCTTGTCGTTTAGTCCACGTGTCCACCAATGTAAATAAGAGTCTGTGTGTTTGTGTATCAGCATTATAGCTCTAAAAGCATGAAACCAATAAATCTAAAACTTTGCATGTAAATATAGCCTACTAGTGAGTTGAGGAGGGTCCAAGTGGTTGCTATTTTCTATACAGTTTGTAACTAAACTTTCTCCCCAAACTTAAGCCACAGTGTCTGTGAGCAGAAGGAAATATAAAATTTCAGTAAAAGAATGTCCGGAAAAGTAATCTAAATGTAAGTTGAAGTTGGGCGTGACAACGCCGTGAGTAGGCAGCTGTAAGTAAGTACGTGTACAACAAGTTGCATATCATTAGGCGTACAGGTGTGCCTGGCCGTGAGCGACGTGTCCGGCGCTGATATCGGGTCAAATCTAATCTACAGATACTGTTGTGACTAAGTCGGGGAGGGAGTTGTGAACACCTGCTGTGATGTGCTTGCCTAGTGTTATGCAACTTGCTGTACACTTAAGTACTTACAGCTGCGTACTCCCGGCGTTGTCGCGCCTAACTTCAACTTGCATTTAGTAATACAAGATTAATTTTCTGGACAATTTTTACTGGGATTTTATGTTTCTTTCTACCCACAAACTTTGTGGTTTAAGTTTGGGTGGAGAGTTTAGAAATTCCCCGTATTTTTGTGTTTGACTTGATAGGTTCAAAGTTTTTTTGACATCCAAGTTTTATATATAATAACTGCTAAGCAATAAAAGATAGAAACTATATATATTGGAAGTTGTTTTAGGGAAAAAAATGACTAGCCCAAACAAAAAAATATTGATTTTACAGGTCCCAAACCATAAATTAAGTTGTGATTTCCAAGAAATTAAGAAATAATTTTATTTATGCCATATATTTAATTTTTTTAATTCGTGTTTATAATATGTTTATTAAAACTTTATGCTAGTTTGTGATTTGAAGGAACAATAGTTTAATACATGTAATATTTTAATCTATAAAAGTTACCCAACCGTATACGAAAGGATACCTTTCAATAGAAAGTGTTTGATAGAAAATGTATTTTTATTTATTATTAGCATCCGCGTCTTACTACCCGTTCGGGTTATACGCACTTACGCTAATGTGTAATGGTAGGGTGATTGTGATATAAAATGGAGGACCTACAAATTAACGTGGTATCCGAACCACGGTGGAGGCCTGGCATTCCACACATCCACAAGTTGTGATTAATACAAGTTATGTCAGAGGTGAAGGAAGAGTTTGGCAATCAGATAAATCTGTGCTGGGACCGAGGATTGAACCCCGGCCCCCAGAACAGAAGTTTGACACCTTACTCCTAGACCACCAGGTCACCCTTATTTTTATTTAACAGTACCGATTATTGATTATCAGTATTTGTTAAGTTAATTATAACTTACAATATTCGTTTTGATTTTAAATTTAAATTTATCTTCCAATATTAGCTGTGGAGTAGCCAACATAAAGCTGGCAAGGTGACAAGAAAGGAGATATGTGTAGAGAAATCTGCAGAAAATCAAGACGAAATATTTATTCAAAACCTTCGAACCTCATTCAGGACAGTGGCTCAAATTTCCTAAATAAATAATCATATGCGCCTTAATAGTTCATAGCTGCAATTTCATATGATATGGGACAGTGTCAGAGTATCCTTAGAGTAGGTGGCGCTCTTAAGTGTATACATATTATCTGACATATTTTTTATCCCCGCGTTCAGGTTATACGCATAAATATTAATCACTATAATGAGCCGGGGATGAAGAAATTTGGATTTAAAGGAAGTGTACCAGCATTTACGTGGAGGGAGAGTGGAAAACCAATTTTGAAAAAACTCAGGAATTCAAACTCCTATATCCCTTTCATCGGCAGTCCAGTCCAACACGAGAGTGAAGCCTTAGACCATGCGGCCACCAAGTCTGACACAAAAGATATTAAAACACACTTTTTGTTATCATTAGGTAAACCCGGGGGCTCATCACGATCGTTTTAATGCATGTTATTTAATCAAAGGTGACAGGATGAGGATAGTGAAGATAAGGAATAGCGCCAGCACTTTATTATTATTATTATCATTATCAATTTATCATTATTATTATCATTATCAATTTATTATTATTATTATTATCACCGCGTCTTACTACCCGTTTAGGCTGTACGCACTCAAGCTAATGTGCAATGGTACGGTGATTGTGAAATGAAATGGAGGACCTACAGTTTAACGTGGTATCCGAACCACGGTGGAGGCCTGGCATTCCTCACATTTTAATACACGTCTTGTCAGAGGTGAAGGAAGGGTTTGGCAATCAGATAAATCTGTGGCGGGACCGAGGATTGAACCCCGGATCCTGAGCACAGAAGTCTGACACCTTACCCCTAGACCACCAGGTCACCAGCACTTAACTAGATATAAGATGGGAAACTACAATAGTTGTGGGTTGGAGAAGAGTAGGGGGTGAAACACTACAGTGCACCAAGTCAAGATTTGAACCTGCTCCTCTTGGTCGTCAGGAGAAAATACCAACTATATTAACCGTGTAGTTTAGTAATATTAATAAATACTGGCAGAGTTAAATGGGCACTATCGGGTTCGACTCTCATGTGGTAGGTTGTGGTTAGATTATAGGCAGGTTACACTTTAGGTAATTCACCTTGCTACTCCTTTTACCTTAGATTGCCCTAGATTATCAATTAAGCTACGGATGGCTAATGGGGTATGTTCTAAAATGTCTAACCAAATTTGTATTTATAATATAGGTATGGGGAACCCAGAAAACTCACCCTCATTGTTTTAAAATATATTTTTAAAGTAAATCTTGGACACGGGAAAATAAATCGTATCTTGATGTAATATTTCCACATATATTTTAGTTAGGTTTGTGCACATCACTTAATCCAACCCAAATATTAATTTCAACAAATCTTACAGTGGTTTTCATAACCTAAGCTGGAGTTCAAATCACCCTGATGACATATACTCTTACCCATATCGGTGGGCGTGGGGGCAATGTTGTCGGGTCCCTCTAGTTTAATTTTCCGAGGTAAAGTTAAATTCTCAGCTGGCTGTACTGAGGGTGTTTTTTTAATAAATAATTTCCTGCTTTCCCTTTAAGCAAATACAGGTACATAACCTCTAAATTCCAGTCTCCTCATCCTTATCTCATAAGTGTAATTAAATATTTATATCACTCGCTTCAGAGGCCGCGTGGTCTAACGTGCTACCTTCGACCTGGACTAGCTTGCCGAGGACAAGGAAATTGTGGTTTGAACCCGGTCAAGTGCACTGAAGGTGGATTTTCATAATTGGTTTTCCACTCTCCTTCAACGCAAATGTGGGTTTGCTTCCTCTCAATTAAACCTTCCTAATCCTAGCCCATTAGTGTAATTAGTACATAGACGTATAACCCGAACGGGTAGTAAGACGCGGTGCTTAAAAAAAAAATATATATATATATTGATATCCCGTATGATATGCATTAAAAAGGTATTCTCCTAGGTATGAATATTTACAAGTCCCAATTTCGAAAGAATTTGCGTCCCCATGTTAGAATTTATAAATGAAGATATGTACAGTACACTATTTAAGTACCACTAAGCGTCCTGGGAGTTTGAAATTTATATTTCGGTCACTGGTTTAAACAATTACTGAAACTCAAAGCACAACTTCCAAAACCTTGTAGATTGTCGTACATAACTTCCACAAACAAGAAGACGGAAATTAGCTTTGAATACTAATTGCATAAAAGCAACACTAATTAGAGTACAAGTAGTTTCCTGAGTGGTACAATATAATACCATCTGGCGGCTATAATTATTATTGTCTGAAGCCAACAGTTGTACATACTATGACCAGTTTCACAAGAATCTTACATTATTTACGTCGATAAAAAATGTGTTATTTGATTGAGATGGTATAGCCCATTTGTGGTAACTTTGTTTATTTCCTGACAGTTGTAAATAGGTAAAATATCAGTTTCATAATCATTCGCTTTGCAAATACGTTTTGTCACTTCGACAACTAATATCAATTGACTTCAGTTGTGAACTTGACAAAATATATTTGCCTTGCGGATGAATATGGAATTGTGTTTTTAGAAACGTTCCGACGAACAGAAAAATCCAAAATTAACGTGAAACAATCGTAATACATTTTATTATTGAAATTAAATTCAACTTTATTTCACACTGTTTCTTAATATCTGTTTGGGCTATACTTATACGTTAATTATGTTAATGGAGTAGAAATGAGGGAGATAACCACATTTTTGCGAAGGAAGGGTGTAAAACCACCCTCAGTACACTCAACTGGGATTTAAAGCCATATATCCTCGTCACCGACAACCTAGTCCAACACGAGAGTAACGCGTTATACCGCGTGGCCACAGAAGCGGGTGATAGTGTGTGTGATGTAATGACGTTGCCTACTTGGAGATTTTGAAGCTACTAGCGAAGCGGGTTGCGTCTGAGCTTGATGCACCCAAGCAGTTTAAGTACTTTCACACCAATGTACAGAATAGAAAAAGAGGGAAGAAAACTAGCGATTCACTCTATGAGGTTACATTTGTATCTACCGATAACACATACCCTCTTCCTCTGACGATCTCACACAGTCACTATACTATTTACGCCTTGAAAACATTGGCTTGCTTTTTAAAATTACCTTCTTTCTTGTTTCCTATTTTAGATAGACATATGCTACCACGGACTTTTTAACCTAAATTCTGGCAGGAAGACTCCTAAATAACATTTTTATGACTAAGCCAAATATCCTAAACTGTATATGATTTATAAAAAAATACGTCTACAAAATAAACTACTTTGAGATAAAAATAATAATTTTACGACACTGTAGTAGTATTTTTAAAATTACTTAAGAAATTATGGTTTTTTTCAACGCTATATCTTTAAAACTCGCTATATAAAAAGTAAATTCATTAACATGGGAAATCTTATCTTCTTGACCTGCCGTGACGCCACAGGTAGGCAACTTCCTTAAAATAGAAATAACAACATGGAGTGTTAGTAAAAAATTAATTGCATAACATGAACCCAGCCTGAGTGTTTTAAAATGTTGTAATCTGATAGCTTGAGTCGTAAACAACACTAAATATATCCAAACATGTAGCACGATTTGACCTTTTACATGATTGTGATAGTGCAACACACAAAACAATTAATAACAACAGCGCCATCTCATTAATGATAAAAGGTTGATTTATATAGAGATTTTTTAAAGTGTTCTTTCAAATGTTACATAGATAGAAATATGATTTTATTAAAACTCAATTGTTTGAGACCATAATAACCCACATAGGTGGTCACGAAATAGTTGCTCTCGCAAAAACTGGGATTTAATTTACGAGGATGTTGGAGTTTGAATCTTGGTCTTGTGTAGCAAGGGTGTTTTTCTAAAATGGTTCACCCCTTTTTCCCCACTTAAATGCTGGTGCATTTAATCTAAATTATACTGTTTTAATGCCTACCATATTGGAGTAGTTAAAATATACGCGTAGGGATACGCGGTAAAATATCTCTACCCAACCAAGACTCAAACAAAAAGTGTCTTAGGGGTGGTTGCTCATTTGCTGGAACTCAGCAACTCAACCATTTGATTTTGAGTGTGCGATGTGCTCTATTCGCATATTTACACCAATAGGCTAGAGATTAGGTAGAAAAAATCTAGAAGAAATATTCCTGCATTTTTATGGAAGGATAATGGAAAACCATTTAGGGAAAATATTATGTTCTTACATTAAGAATAAACAAATAGTTCAGTATACCATGAAAACCCGTCCAACCAAATGGTGTCAAAGTATTTATTTTAAACAATATTTGTATTCGTTTGCTATCCAAAAGCGCTCCAATTCAAACAAGCATAGCCTTAAGGCATCCACGAGATTAAACCTCAAAGCACCTCATAACGTAGGCCTCACGTGACACAAACACTATTTTCATATGTTCCCTGTAAGGGCTATAATGTTGCTGAGCTTTAGCCTAAATGTATAGTACGTTCACGATAAGTTTAAATTATTATCATAGGTTAGAATGGATTCAAATCAACTAATTAAAAGTATCTCAAACACATCAAGTAATGATTAAGATGGGGTGGAAGGGAACGTGAGAAAAGGCTAGTCTGCTTGCAGTTTTTATATCAAACTTTATTTTAAAATATAAATAAAATATTACTCAAGTAGAAACATAGAATTTAATTTTCTTCGCATATTGATATCGACAGGTCTTTAATATCTGTCATGAGTATAGCGGCATTATATGACAAACTTTTTAAATGAAAAGAAAAACTGTCATTACATTACAGGTTCACCCTTGACAGATATTCAAGTACTTTTGATACCATCATGTGAAGAAAATTAAACTCCTATGTTTTTACTGGAGTAATACTTTATTTATTTAAGCCAAAACTATTTTGCTATAATAATTGCGAAATAAATGGCCTTTTGTCACGTCCCCTTCTACCCTACCTTAAATGAATAAGTCCACCCATTCCATTTAATTCTTAGTGTCACTGGTCATGAAAACAGCCGTCAACAACCGACACACAATACCTTGTAGGATTTTATTACTCATAAGACGCTTAGGTTTGCTTGTATTATAGATAACACTTCCTGAACAATATTAAGATAATTTATTACCGCACATTTTAGATATAATTGTATGTAATATTAGTTTAAACTCAAAGAAGTGGGTTCTAAACCTCCACCCCAAACTCCTTTAGCTATGCTCCCAACGATGCCTCCCATAAAGGTCAAAATAACAAAGTGGTACTAATGTTATTATTTGAATATTGTGTTTCATCATAAAAGGCTTAACATATCTCTAATATAATGTTATACTATTTATATTTTGGCGTTTTATTCTCAATTTAGTGATTAACAGTTTTGAATAAAATAATTGGCGTCGCGCTCCCTTTTAAAAACTAAATTAAGAAATCACAAAATGAAGTCAAATGGTTTAGGTTTCTAAAATATAGACAATTAAAGCATCTTATAATTTGTTTAGAAAAAATCATCATTATCCAATTTGGTTTGTGCCTATCATAGCTAGGTTATACGTCAAAAGAAGTCTTGAAACCAGAACAGTAATTAAGTAAGTCGCTTTTGTGCTAGCGATTTAATGAGAGGGCTGGTTATGGGAACCGTACCTTTATTTAAAGGAAGTACGTCATTTTAATCCCTGAATTTCCAACCTAAAATCTCCTTCAACGATTATTTTTATTATTACTATTATTTGAATTTCTTATCTTCATGCATTTTGCATTTCACTCCAAACCAAAGCAAACCACTTTTTGCCTTCTTGATTATTTTTTATAGCGATTTTCATAAATAAAAGAGGAAGAGGTAGTCCTATGGGCTTTCTTCTTGTTCATAGCCATGTGCTTGTACAACTTTAATAACCTTCATTAAATTCCTCTTCAAAACTTTTTTTTATCTTTTTTTTTTTTTAGATCACAGGAGAGCTTTAACGAGTTGAGAATTGGTCGGGTGTAATCAGGGTCAGTTGTGTATGCAAGAGTGATAAGGATGGAGATGTAGGAAGACAGTTTGGGTGGAAGAGGATGGGAGGGGAGGTAGTTTGTGGCGCAAGAGCCCCGAGGGGCTTGTGGTCATTATTCCGCCAACACAATCGTTGCGAACAATGGGGGGAGGGGCAGAGAGTTTTGGATATAGTGTGAGTTGTTACAAGGATGCGGGCGGGTAGGAGATATAAATAGTGGGGGAGGGAAGTTGCACAAATCAAAACCCTTTGCACACCTCCATATAGGCCTACAAGAGAGGAAGGTGATTACAAAAAAAAAAAACATGGTTCTAAAACTGTATCTCGGGATTAACTACGCGGTGACGAATCTAGGAGAGTCTAATTCGAAAGATCTTCATCAGACTCATAAAACAAGATCATTATTTTGTAATCTGCTTGAAACCAGCGTGAAGAGTATTATAAGTATGTATATGCATATAAATCAACCGATATCAAGGTGTTTAGGCTCTGTAGAGTGAAGTTATGAGAAAAAAAAATTATGACTTATTTTATCAATTCTACTTAGTTCTGATAAAATATTACTTGCTTAGCCAATAATGGCACGTGTGGCAAACCTATATTTTATACTGTGATTACCAAAACACAAAAAAAAACTAGATCGCAGCGATTACAGTGACTGTTTATAGTATTATAAATCTAATTTATTGTGTTGACATTATTTCCTTATTAATGATATACTTAACATTAAACTTTTAACAGTTAATTTTATAAATCAAAAACTATAATTTCAAAACGTCGAAAATAAAATCATGTGTTTAGTACTGGGGCCTCACATTTTTTACATCCCCGAAGCCTCCATAGGTTTAAATCCGGCCCTGTGTGTTTATACACGAGCACTATGTATTGTTACCCGTCTCAGTGGCGTAGTTAGCTAACGCGCTAGTTTTGTGTTCAGCTAGACTGCAGAGGACGGGGAGATTGAGGTTAGAATCTCGGTCGGGTGAACTGGGGTGGTTTTTCCTAAATGGTTTTCCACGCTCCCTCCACACAAATATGGGCTCACTTCCCCTAAATTTACTTCCCGATTCCTAACCCATTAACGTAATTAGTACTTAAGCGTATAGCCCAAACGGGTAGTAAGACGCGGTGCTATAATTAATTACTATGTATTGTTTGGATATTACAGCTTTACATTGCTGCGGGAAATTGTAGAAATTGTTTATTATGGCATGAATGCTAAGATACTTCCATAGGTTTGTGTCACTTTTAAAGTAGGCAGTCGTAAACAAAGTCATGTTGAATTTAGTTATTTCAACTTCTTACTTGAAGTCCTAAAATGAACTTTTCCTTCCTTGTGGACGTGTATAATGTCAAGGAAGGTTTACATTTATTACACGTTTCTGTCTAGAGCCATTTAGAAAATTGAACAGCACATATGATGTTTACTTTTAATATGAAAATGTCCCAGAAATTTATCTCGTAAGTCAATTATATTAGTGTTGTTTATATTCACCCTTTATTTTGAGTTTATGCTTAGCTCAAACCTTTTTCTAAAATTGATAAATGGTACGACACAATCGCACAAACTTTCTCATACTGGCTATTATAGCTTGGAAGAAAATTTTCAAAAATAGGTTCTTATTAAACTACCCTTAAATAAGTTTTACTCGTAAAAACAAACACATCATCTTGTTATTCACAAGAATCATTCTTTATATCAATTTTAAATCAAATTGTTCAAATATATTTTAACAAAATTCAATTTTCAAATATAAATTATTTGGAAACCACCCTAAAATTATTTGTCATTAGTAAAAATAAATACGTATTCTTATTTTAAATGTAAAACTATGCAAAGATTCCCATTTTTAATTCTATCTTCAAGGTTAATTTGGAAAATATTCAAACTTTTTATTATGTTGTAAGTAAAATACCCGTAAATTAATTTATTTAGATACATAAAGATACATTATTATTGATACATAAAATAGTCTCCCGATACCAATTTTGGACCAAATCGCTAAAGCCACTTTTTAAAACAGTCAAATAAAAAAAATCATTAGTAAACTAGCCAAAACAAAATTTTACACCCAAAACCAGCATACAGCTTTATTTGTCATGTTTGTGTCAAACACTTCACGGGTATAGATTTAAAGCAAAATTGGTTTAGCCATTTAAAAAAAAATCACTTTACAGTAAATGACCCTTATCGAATTTTTCCCCAGAACAAAGTATTCACGGTTATTTGTCATGTCAAACACTGCGAAGATACTCATTTTGAACCAAATCGTGAGGGCTATTTGTAAAATATTTCAAGTAAAAAAAAAATCAGTTGTCAATAAACAACCCATAAATGATATTTAGCCAAAAACAAATATACACCGTTATTTATCATGTCAAACAAATCCTAGACATGCATTTTAAACAAAATCGTTGAAGCCATTTTTTTAATTTGAAATTTTAAAAAATTACTCATCAGTAAACTACTCTTATTCAAGGGCTAGAGTGAATAAAATTGTTTGTAGTATAAACCTTTAATATATAAATATCAAGTTTGAACGAAATCCATCAAACCGTTTTAAATCTGTAGCCAGGGCAGACAGATATACAGACATGGGTACAGACATAATTGTATAAATACACTTTTTAGGGTTCGTGTTCACATAAAACGTAAAAATTTGTCCAAATCTTGAGCTCAATGTTTTCACGATTCCAATACTTTCTCTTTATATTAGAAAATAATGTAAGAGAATTCTGACTGGATGCTATCACTTAGTAATAGCCGGCCTCACGGTATAGCACCTGTCTACCCACCTAGGGGTCTCGGGCTCGATTTCTGGCTGGTACCATGGATATTTGTCAAGAAAGGGGAACTATCTTTACGGTTAGGACTTGTTAACTCGGTTAATAGTTTCTACTGCTTCCACACCATCATGTTCACTGTCATCATCCCCTCATCTCATTAGGACATGGAAAGAGCTTCCACAGAAAGAAAGTACAATTAGTACATTCGGGCGTCCCCTGGGAGACGGTATATAAGTACCGACTAATATTTCCACAAACTGGGCTACGAGTCATGTAGCTCAGATACGCACAAATAAAATCTATAGTAATAACATATCGTCGTTCTCTTACTTCGATGAAGTTTTTAAGTGAAAAGACAAGATGAGCTTTTAAATAAACTAATAACCACACACTCGATTTTTCTTACTATTATTATTATTATTATTATTATTATTATTATATTTATAAAATCCTGATGAGCTTATTCAGGGTTTTCTCTTTCTGCGCAACTCACTAAATTATGTTATTCTTTAAATTGCATGTATCGTTGTTTTATCACTATTATTACTTTTCAATCATAATTTTGGGAAACGTTTCACCGTGCATAGTTTTAGGTATTCGGTAGAGGGGTTATCCAAGCCGTAAATCTAGTAAATGTTTTGTAAAATTTCCAATCTGCATGATATTTGTTTAAACATTATAACTGGTTTTAATTTTTTTTTTTTTT
>CABFWB010000635.1:115552-127448 GCA_902151455.1 Timema bartmani | reverse complement strand
TTTTTTTTTTTTTTGCAGTACGTCTTACTACTCTTTCGGGTTATAAGTTTATGTACTAATTTCGCTAATGGTTTTAGGGATTCGGAAGGTAGTATTTATAGGAAATATACTCGAATTTGCGTAGAAGTAGAGCGGAAAATAATTTTGAATAATATACCCGACCGAGATTCGAACCTCGATCTCTCCGTCATCGGCAGTCTAATTCTACTGCGAGATTAGCGCGTTAGACCACGCGGCCGTCCAAGCGGATTTTATTTAGTTGTTTGTCAGAGAGAGTCAAATATGTTTGCGTAAAATATAATCTTAAAATTTTGTTCGATATTTTTTGTATCGGACATATTATATTATCATTATTTTGAGTTTTAAATTATTTAAACAGAAGTAGAACTATGCATTCATTTAATTTCTTTAATAATTCACTTTTCTTATTTATTTTGTCGTGTACATTTTCAAATGAAATAAATATTGATAAAGATATTTACCTAGATTTGTTATGGAGTTGTCATAATTAACACGTTTTTACCTTTTGTTTGGTGGCCGCATGGTATAAGGCGTCACCCTTTCAATATACTAGACTGCTGATGACCGTTCGAATGTAATGAGGGTGGTTTTTTTCCCCAAATGGGTTTCCACTCTCACCCCACGCAAATACAGGTACACGTTCTCTAAATTCAACCTTCCTCATCCCTAACTCATTAGCGTAATTAGTACATATGCGTATAACCTGAAAAGTAAGTAATATGCGGTACTAAAATGTATTTGAGTAACATAATCATCATTAACATTTTAAAAAGAACACATTTCTCGCTATAAATCATATATATATTAATTTTTTTTCACGAAGAAGAAATAGCACTGATACAAAATTTTGATTAAAAGCTATATTATTATTTTTAGGGGCAATTAAATGACTTTTTCTATAAGTAAAGGGTTAAATAAGAATTAAATTCAAGCTTATTCCTGTTCAATTATACATGAGCTTTGTTTGCACATATTCTGCAGGAAAATTAATTATTAGTTTGAATTTTAAAAAGAGTTGCCAAACTTTGATACATATTTAATTAATTACAAGGGAATGTCAAGGTAAATAAATACCCCTTTATTAGTGTGCATTATTCAGATTCCGCTATTCATAAGACCTATGGAATGAAGAAATGAAACCAAATAAAGGGTGAGTTTGGATCTGTTGGAAATATCTAAGAGCGCTTTAATCACGTAACACAAAGTTAGTTTTCAATAAGGATATACACTATACAGGTAGAATATATTTATAGTTTTTCTACGTATTTTAATACATTACTTAAATACACTACCTTTCAAGATAAAGGATTTATTTATTTTTATTATTCATACACTCATATTCTAAAGCTAAACAACGTTGAATAAAATTCTAGGTGAATTGCATTATGAAAATTATAAACTAAAATTATCTTGAAGAGTATTTTAATTGATTTATTAAAATAGCGAGTTTAATAAAATGTATTGTGGCTTGTGGGGACGGATTTACGAGGAACTAAAATTATCTTTAAAACATAAGCCTACATTTATTAGCTAATACTTTTTTAAATATCGTGATTAAACACAATTATGTTTCAGATACGTAGTTAAAAAGTTATTAATGAATGTTAAAAAAATAAATACACCCTACTAAATATTTGAATAATAGTATCTGATAGTAATAGTAGTAGTAGTAGTAGTATCCGGCACCTTATCTCAGTCGGCAGCGTGTCTGCCTACTGAGATAAATGTCTCGGGTTCGATTCCCGGAATGGCCAAAAAGTTTATCCTTGGTGAAGTATGGGCTTACCCTTCCACATTGATAAATTAACGGCTGAGGACTGAATTTTGTGCCTGTCCTAGTCTTAATTTAGATTAAAAGACATATGAAGCTACGACAGGCCTAGCAAGCCGGCCGTAGAAAATATATGACTCGAATAAAAAATTGACCCAGGCCACATGCTGGAAACATTAGTGGATGTATATATAATGATGGAATAGTAATAATAAAAGTATATCCTTATCTAATAAAAACAAATAAATACACACACTTTTCCTTAAGGTCTAAATATTTTCTAACTAGATATCAAGACGAACCCACAAACAAACATTAATCGTCAGCACAGCCAAGAATTTAGCCAAGATATTCTAGACCTGTGGCAACGATGCTAACCACTTAGACCTGGCGGTGGAGCCCAAATTAATATGAATAAGTTACTGAAGAATGCAAACAAATTACTATAATTTATTACTATTGTATCAGCCTCAGTCTCGTAACCAATTTGACCACTTTCAATAACAGATATGTACTACATTAGAAAGCATGTGGGATTTTATTTATCACCGTGTCTCATTACCTGTTCATGTTACAAGCATATGTGATAAAAAATATTCTAATGGGGTAGGGATGAGGAAAGAAACAGTTTAGAGGTAATATACCCACATCTGCGTGGAAGGAGAGTGGGAAACTATTTGAGAAAAACCGTCATCAGTGGACCCAACCGGGATTTTAACCCTGATATCCCCGTCATCAGCAGGCTAGTCTAACACGAGAGTGGAGCTTTATAACATTCTGCGGATGATGTGGAAGGTAGAATTTATAGTAAACGTACCCACATTTACGTGAAGGGAGATCTAAAACCCGGACGGTACTCGAACCCCGACTTCTCTGTCACCGAAAATCCAATATTTTACTAGAGTGATGCCTTAGACCTTTCAACCACTGATGTGGGTCAGAGTTTTTCAGCACAGGTTTCGAGCTGAACTGGATCAGTATTCGAACCCCAATGCCTCCATGGATTTCCGGCACCCCTTATACTAAGATGTAGAAGCAACATCAATTGTTGATAATTTGACCACCCCCCCACGTTTTGTTACGTGAACATTAATCATTAAATATAGGGGAGGAGGGCTTTGCTCGTTTATCGTGTAACTAAGGGTTGGACGTTACATTGAATGGTGCGTTATGTGACGTCATCTATCAACTTGGTCAAGCCCCTACATTTCACGTCCCCGGTGATAGGTGACCGGATGCAGAAAAAAAAACTAACAATATACTTGTATTCAAAATAAATCAAACGTCGTTCATAAACAAATGGAAAAATCGTATCGCTTATGGCAACGTTTTAGCACCAGCGTGACATTTTCAATGATTCTTAAAATAATGTGTTATTTAAAATAAAATAAGTATGATAGTTGATTATGAATAACTTTTTGGAATACAGTTATTTATACGTCAAATAATTTTTAAAAAAGCCAGTGAAAATGTGAAGAAGAAAATATTGTATTTATGTACAGTACTATTTTATTTTCGACCTCAGATGTCTTAGGATAAAGTTCTCGCTTCAGGACCCTATGTTCGTGGGTTCATACCCAGCCGAGGTCAAAGAATTTTTCTTGAGCGGTAAGAATCCGTAGCACAACTTCCTTCAGAGGGGAAATAAAGCCGTCGGTCCCATGTCGATTGTGGTATGTAAAAGAACCCTGGAAGGTATGTACTTTTCCAACAAAATTGGTAGGCCCTTTCACTCTCGCTCATAGAAACTCAGTGTGCAATGCAACGGGGACCCACCACACTTTCTGAACATTTTTCCTTTTGATTTGTTTTTATTTATTATTTAATAAAAATACAATTAATTTAGTTTACCTTCACTTTACCTACTTTTACGTAGTAGCTGACAGAATTTTACTTTTTATTCAAACAAATCCCAATGTCCCATGCGCTTATCAATTGACGGTTAGGTTATGTTAGGTTGGTTAGTAATATAATCAGCCAGTCGCAGACAGGCCTAAAACGAATGAGTATTTAACATTCTAGTTCAAATAGATAAGGTACACCAACAGCTGATACGAGAGGCACCATATCAGCACCGTACTGGGTGCGTGGGAAACGTTTATTTGTCAAAATATTGTTTCCCACACCTCTCACCAACTGAGTGCAGATATACAGATTGCCCAAAACTAAGCCACATAATTTGTAGGCAGAAATAAAGAGAAAACCCTAATTAAAAAAGTCCGAAAAATTAATCTTGCATTACTAAATATAAGTGTAACGCAACAACACTGAGAGTAGGCAGCTTTAAGTACGTACGTGTACAACAAGTTGCATATCACTAGGTGAGCACATCGCAGCAGGTGTTCAAAACACCTTTCCTCTGTCATAATGCGCCGTCGGTTGCACGCGGACACGTTGTTCACGGCCGGGCACTTCTTCCCACATGACTATATGCAACTTGCTGTACACGTACGTATTTACAGCTACGTAATCCCAACGTTGTTGCGTTTATCTTCAACTTACTTGTACAGTATTTGGTAATATAAGATGAATTTTCCAGACAATTTTTTACTAGGTATTCCTCTTTCTTTCTGTCCACCAATTCTAAAGTTTAAGTTTTGACAGAGTGTTTAGAAACAGGTATAGTAGGCTCTTTTAAAAACATAGGTTTCACGGGAAAACTGCTAGTTGAAAATATCGACTAATAGTCTAAAACATTTTATTGAGACCTGTTATAACTATACCGTAATTTTACTATACATAATTTTTATTTTGACTAATAAGCGTAAACTCACGTTGGCAGACACGTGGGCTAGGGCGTCAAACTCATATTGTCTGATTTGCTAGTGACGGGTAGGTCAGGGTTAAAATCCCGTCTTTATGTACTGAGGGTAGTTTTCCATTTTCGGCATAAATGTTGGTATTTTTCCTCAAAATTCCACCTTCCTCATATCCACTCCGTCAGTGTAAATATGCAAACAGCCTGGCCGAATGTTAAGAATGGGTGAAAATAAAAATGGAGCCGGTAACTTTCTGCACATCCCTGGATTTATGTGATTATATGCTTTGGTGGTCGCATGGTCTAAGGCGCTATTCTAGCAATAAACTAGACTATCGATGATCGGGAGATCGGGTTTAGAACCCCGGTCGCGTGTACTGAGGGTAGTTTATCCTTAACTGTTTTCCACACTCCCTCCCCACAAATGCGGGTACACTTCCTCTAAATTTAACTTTCTTCTTTCCTAACTAACTAACGTAATTAGTACATACCCGTATAACCTGAAGAGGTAGTAAAAAATTATTATCATTTTGTGATTAAAATGGTTGAGCACAAGTATTGGGACTCTGGTTCGGTTCAGGGTAGTGCAAATCAATACATCCATTATTTGTTACAGGCTCATCATATATTTCAATTTAGTTTGTAAGTTGTGTGTTACAATTTGTTTACTAAATATGTGTTGAATGTTAAAATATAAAAGTTAGTTTTATATTTCACTGTACATAAAAAACTAACTTAACCTATCGTTTGACTAAGGTAATGATGTATTTTAATTTATTCTATTTTATTTGAAAAATATTGTTAATTTATTTTTATAAAGGCTGTCAACATGCACAGTAAAACAATTTCTCTTTCTCCTTAATCAGTTTTATATAATAGCCACACTTTACATGCAATCTTTTCATAAACTTCATGAACTCGCTACCTTATTATTCCAAACAACCCTGTCAAGACATAATTTTCAAGTTAATTGGCGAATGTTGTATGAAATAAATCTTCAATAGTAATTTATTCATAGTGTTCACGAAGGGTATAAATAATATAAACTACTTAAAACCAAAATGACGTTTACATATATGTAAACATTAAGAATTTATTAATATAAAGCCATGTGTGCTTTTTGTTTTTATTTGTTTGCAATAATTGAAGTTTACTTAAGGATTCTACAACTACCAAGAAGGTTAGGTATGTAGCGTCATTAGTGTTTAACTGGTAGTTCTAAGTTCAATTCTCAACCAAAAATCATAACGAGTGTTATTCTCCAAAAGAAGGTATTTTAAATACTATTTATTTGGGAATAACCTTCCTCAGTGGCGTAGTTGTCTAACGCGCTAGTTTCGTGTTGAGCCAAACTGCCAAGGACGGGGAGATCGAGGTTAGAATCTCGATCGGGTGAACTGGGGGTAGTTTTTACTAAATAGCTTCCCAATCTACCTCCACGTAAATGCGGGTACACTTCCTCTAAATTCAACTTTTCCTATTCCTAACCCATTAGCGTAATCAGTACTTAGGCGTATAATCCGAACGGGTAGTAAGATTCGGTGCTAAATTATTATATTATTTTGCTTTTTTCGTCCCAATTTTTTAAGTAATCACATTTAATTCTTTGATTTTTGTTATATTCATGTTATAACTTAATACTAATTTGATATATTCATTCGTAAATATAATTTAATTCAATTTTAACACCGCGTCTTACTAACCGTTCGGGTTATACGCTTAAGTACTAATTACACTAATGGATTAGGAATTGGGAAGGTTGAATTTAGAGGAAATTAGCCCGCATTTGCGTGGAGGGAGAGAAGAAAACCATTTAGGAAAAACCACCCCAGTTCACCCGACCGAGATTCGAACCTCGATCAGGCTGTCCTCGGCAGTCGAGCTCAACACGACTAGCGCGTTAGCCAACTACGCCACCGAGGCTGGTTATATAAAATTTAATTTGAGCGTTTAACACAAGAGCTAATAGCGACTTATACTATGGTTCGGGAGTGAGTTCAGCTTAGAGGAAATGCAACAGAATTTACGTGGAAGACAGGTTAGAAACCCAGTAAAAATAGCATTTTGAAGACCATCCTGATCTCTTCGCTAGTGGTAACCAAGCGCAATGCAAGTATAACGTCTTGAACCACCCGGCCACCGCTGCTTGTGCTTAGCCTACTTAAGGTTCAACCGATCGCTATATAAACTTGTTGATGATGGGGTTTTTTTTAGTTCGTCCTAGTAACCATTTCTGTTCGCATTAATTAATTACAATAATGGAATAGGGATAAGTAATGTAGAAACTTGAGAGAAAATTCGCCCGCATTTGCAAGGAAGAATCGTGGGGAACAATTTTGTAGAAACTTCCCCCAGTACATCCTACCAGTATTTGAAACACCGATTTTCCTCGGAAATTCAGTTTAACACGATAGTGACGTGTTAGACCATGCGGCCACCGATGCGGGTATCTTGCCCGTTCCCGTAGACAAGTTATTTTTAGGAAGGTGGTCACAAATAAATAGGAATGTGGTTTTATACTAGGTAGCGAATAAAATCATTTATTGTGTCTGATAACCCAGAGAACCTACAGGGTGTCCATAAAGTCTGGATAGATGGGCAAATGCACATATACACAAATATAGGCAAATATTCGTGCTTATACGTGTTTTTAATACATTAAAACACACACAAATAAAAGTGATATTACACTAAATTCTATTATTGCTGTCCTGTTTTATTTGGTGTGCTTTTTTTTGCCTTTGTCTATGTGTACAGACTTATGACTTTCCTCTAGTTCTTGGCACAAGGGATGGCTTTTAATATAAAAGTTCTGACCTAGGTTGATTAAGTTTTTAAGTCTTGGGCTATTGAATTTGTCTGTACAATTTTAAGTGTTTATTAATTACTACACAAAGTATTGATTATTCAATAAAGTGAATAGAATTGGGAATGTGAGAAATGATAAAATGCACCAAAATCTTTTGGAAATTGAAAAATCACAATAAAAATGTCATTAAGGAAACCCCTTAAAAGTGCGCGTAGCTGGTAACTGACCCGAATTTTTGGCTAAGTATAGAATCCACTACTGGCTTTATAGTTCCATTGTAACATTATGTATATAAGAACAATATAAGAGCCAGAATTCATGTGTTTTATTTACCAACTAGTGAAGGAATCCAAACGTAATGTCAAATATACATTTTCAGCCCTGTTGATAAACAAACCCAGGAGCCTTATATCACTAGTCAGATGCACTACTGAACCAGATTCATTTAGTTACTGGTGCTGTGGGCACGTGGATAAAGGCGTCAGTCTCATATTGTATGATTTTCCGGTAACGAAATGGTCGGGGATCAAATCCCACACGAATAAACTGAAATTGTTGTAATCTATATTGTATTCCAAACCTCCTCCATGCTAATGTTGTTACATTTTCTATAAATTCTACTTTCATCATTCTTAATAAGATACGGTGCACGAAAAAAAATGACTGGATTAATATAATTCGGTGATTAAAAATTTAATGCTAAATCTCCCAAACTATTTTTTTTAACTAGTTAATTTTATTTTACTCAAGGTATGACCAAGTCACCATACAAATTCCCCCCACAGAATGCTGACCCTTGACTGGCAGAAATAGTGTACAGTAATTTCCGTAGACCACAACTTTTTTTTCTTTTTTCTTTTTTTACTCTTTTTTGTGTATTTTTTTAAGTAGCGATTGTGAGGGTCAACATTTAACACCCCTGAATTAGTTTCAAGTGTGAATAACTGTTCTGAGGGCTTGTGGGTAGAGGTCCCCTTACCCCCCACCCTCGTTCATCCACCCCAATGAAATGGGGTTAAAGGGTTTGTGGGAGGGTGGTCGTGACACAAAAGGGGGTAAGGAGGGGGTAAAGAGATGAGGGTCGATGAAAAAGTTTTGTAAACTGGGAGTTCTGCCCTCCCGCTGTGGTTTCTGCTTGTTACTTTTGCCATCTGATATTTTTCTCTTTAATTAAAACTTGCTACTTCATCAACTTTTAAATCCATCGCTATTCTTCTTCAACCGAGCACATCTAGCCCAGATTTACTTAGATATATAGATCTAGCTAAAAAAAATCAACTAAACCATTCTTTTGGTAAAAAGTTTTGATAAAAAGGAAGCTTTCGTTCGTATTTTGAAAATTATCAGATAATAGAATCTCTAATAACGTTCCGTCATTCTAACGTCAATTCTACTCTCCCGTATTTTAAATGGTCAGAAGGGTATAGAAAGAGAAAACCTATTGTAGTCTACAAATATATTCGTGGATTCAAATCAATATATCACACAATAATCGATAACATACTTTTTCCCTCTCTACATAAAGGGAGGCATCAGTATTCATGGCTTGACGTGTAAAAAATATAGGCTTTTTTTTGTGTGTGTGTGGAAAATAGAGCAGCAGATGTCAATGGCAGAGCCTCGCTGTGCCCCATGCTTGACTTCAATACTCGTCTGCTCTTCATACTCTAGTCCGCCCCTTTCTCTGACTCTCTCTGTCACACAAACACACACACACACATAGTAGGACCCAACATAGCTCATGATCTGTAAAGACATCTCTGTCAGTAGTCAAATTGAGCAGACCTCGCTCGACATCATACAATGTTGTATATATGGGGGAGCAATAGCAATTTCATTTTTATCAAAAAAAGAAAAAGGAGGTTTTATTATATGCTTATTTTGTTTGTCAGAGTTTTTAGCACCGCGTCTTAATACCCGTTTGGGTTATGTACTAATGTACTAATTACACTAATAGGTTAGGGATTAGAAAGGCTTAATTTAGAGTAAATTCACCCGCATTTTGCGTGGAGGGAGGGTGGAAGACCATTTAGGAAAAACCGGCCTCAGTGCACCCGACCGTGATCAAACTCCAATCTCGTTGTCTTCGGCAGTATAGTCCAACACGAGAATAACGCGTTAGACCACGTGGCAACCGAAGCGGGTTAACCGGAAGGTGTTTTTTTTTACAATAGTTTTAACGTATGCCACCGCTGATTGTCGGCTGGCCGTTCCTGGTCTTCTACTGGCAGTGGCGGATATGTAACAGTCTTCTGATGTTAGGCTACCATGTAGATGTGGTTACTTCATCTCGATGAAATAATAAAATGTAGTGTCAATAGAAGCCTTAAACCTAACTTAAACCTAATTAACCAGACCATGGCAACCATAAGAACAATTCCCCTTCGGGAAAAATACCTGTGGTACTGCCGGGAATCTAACCTTGGGCCTCTAGATTAGTATCCAGGAATTCTGACCATTAGATCAGGAGGCCAGTCTTTACGATTGTAATATACTTACATAATATATTAAGCTAGGCCGACTGACAGGGTTGGTTTAGCGGGTTTCTCTCCTGATTTCTGATCCATAAGGCCGGAGTAGTTTAATCTCAACCGGATGTACTGAGAGTGAATTTCGATTAATGGTTTTCCAGCCTCTCTTTACTTTAATGTTGGTGCGTTTTCGTTTTCTTTAAATTCACCTTCTCCATCTGGGGTCTTTTTATCATATCTAGTGTGTTTTTCAGATTTCCCGAATGGGCAATAGTACAAATAGCTCTAAAAATGTATTGAAGTTTACAGTCCTGGCTTGGGTCAGTTTTTTATTCGAGCCATATATTTTCCACTACCGGCTTGCTAGGCCTGTCGTAGCTTCATTTGCCTTATAGTCTATCTTAAGACTAGGATGCGCACAACACCCAGTCTTCGGCCGTTAATTTATCAATATGAAAGTGTAAACCCATATTTTCATCAATGATAGATTTTCGGCAACGCCGGGAATTGAACCCGCGACCCTTAACTCAGTAGGCAGACATGCTACCCACTGAAATAAGGTGTTGTACTTATATTATATATATATAATATAAAATAATTGCTTATAATATTAATTTATATGTATTTTAGTGCCTCTGTTTCTTCAGACTTTCATATTTACGTTCTTTATTTTGTTTCAAATTTATTATTAATATTAGCACCAGATCTAATTCCAAAAATAGTCTTAAAAATTGAATAGGCTATATCTAGGCCTAGGAAACTTAAAATTTATTGATAAATTTAGTTGTGAATAACCTATCTGGGCGTCTTTAAATCACAAATTATTAAAAGTTTTGATTTGGCTTGCATGACAAATTGAAACATTTCTCGGGAAAGTAATATTATTTGATATATTGATAGTAATAATTCATTTAATTTGTTCAAACAGGGTCTGTAACTGTAGGGATGCAACCCCCGAATCCTCGGACCCTTGAATTTCTTGAATTCTTAAGGATATTCAAGATTCAAGATAATATGAGATTCGTGACTCAAATACTTTTAAAAAAAATTGATTTGTAGTTTGTTTTATAGATACACCTTATTGGTGGTTCAGATTAATTATTATAATTAAAGTACAAACTTGACAACCAGACCCCACAAAATTAATTTAACACTTAGCTGAATGCATAAACTATATACCGTAGTTAATGTATTATATCAAAAATTATTTTTAAAAAAAATATTTTTATTTTTTATCAGTCAATTTTATTTATACTTCTTCTTTTGTTTATAATTTTTTCCAAGATTCTAATGCGAATTCAAGATTTGGGATTTGTATATAAAATAAAGATTCGGATTCAAGATTTGAATTGTAAAATATTACACTCCACCCATATCTACAGTAGCTGTAAATCTTGAGAAGTAACTAAATATAAATCAGTTTAGATATGTGTATTTTATAAAATAACGGGAGCACTCGAATTATTAATTGGAATAAAATGATAAATTTGGTCCACACATTTGAACGTACAACTTCTGTGGTCATAAAAGAGAAACGTTTGCCGTATTGCAGAGTAAACTGTTGGCGGGGAGACTGTTATATAAACGCTTGAAACTCCAATTTGGCGAACTCTGGAAAGGCTTTATAACGGCCACTTCAGCCTCCAGACCTAATTGATTTTTCTTGTAGCGGTCATCTCAAGCTTCCTCCCCTCCTGGTTTATGTACCACATACAAGGCCAGTATTAGCTCTGCGCCAGCAAAATGGCCGAACAATAGTTTGCCAAACAACGCTACGTTACTTTCTCTTTCACTTCCTCAACCCTCACTTTATCAGGAAACCACTTTGTGTACAGTACAACGACACATACAGTAAGTAAGCTTACTATCGCCTCAACTTTACTTTTAATACAATAAGATTCAAATTTACTCTACACCATCACGACTGGGTATTTACCAAACAAGTTGACCACGAGTTGCATGAGCTGTGTTTCTGAAAGCTCTGAGTAGCTGACTTTATCACACGCTTGTGGGAGCGAAGGGAACGAAAAGAAAAAGGCCATTGTTTTTGCAGATTTATAACAAAA
>CABFWB010000635.1:95400-106339 GCA_902151455.1 Timema bartmani | reverse complement strand
ACACGACTTGTACCAACTGCTAGACCATTTCACATAGGAGTACAAAGTGATAGACAACCAAGCAACCGACACGACTTGTACCAACTGCTAGACAGTTTCACATAGGAGTACAAAGTGATCGACAACAAAGCGGCCGACATGACTTGTACCAACTGCTAGACAATCTCTCATAGGAGTACAAAGTAATAGACAACAAAGCAACCGACATGACTTGTACCAACTGCTAGACAACCTCACATACGAGTACAAAGTGATAGACAACAAATCGGCCGACACGACTTGTACCAACTGTTAGACAACTTCACATAGGAGTACAAAGTGATATATAACCAAGAGGCTGACAGGACTTGTACCAACTGCTAGACAATCTCACATAGTTAACGTATTGCGGATTCTCTTTGAAGCCTATTTTCATTGTGTGATACCCATTTTGTCGAATTTTATTTTTCCAAAGTCTTAAGCCAAGATGATTGACAGATTAATCCCAGATATAGGGAATGAATGGGTAGTGTTTGAAGGAAGTGTACCCACATTAGCATGGATAATGGGTGGTAAAAATCACACATACCCATTCGTGTACCCAGTCGTGTACTCAGCCTAGATTTGAACATTGACCACCCCATCGCAGAAAATTTTGATCTTGATAGACAACGTTACAATCGGTGCTAAATTTTTTATAGGACTGATTTTTTTTTGTTATTGTGGTAGACTGTGTTTCGTAATTGTTTTATTGATTGAAAAGTTTATTACGGATTACAAGTTTGCATGGCAACCATTTTATGGGATATGTTTATTTAAGCCGCGTAGCAATAAAACAAGCTGCTTTCACGATTTACAGATCAACACATAATTAAACCACTACACGTTCACTTTGGATTTACTTTGGTTGGAATTTAATCTGACGTAAATATAAATATAGGCTTACGCTCAAATTGGTTTTGTATTTAATTAAATGAAATTTATTTATACGAGCAAAGAGTTATTTACAGATTAAAAATGAAGCTCCATGGCATAAGCCCGGATCAAGCCATACCGACCAAGCAGCTGCCGTCTGCTGTCGAAGATGTGGCTGCTTCTGCTGATACAGGGTGTCATCTGGTCAGCAAAATGATCCCTTCTTTCATTAATATCAGTTTTCTAGACCAGAACTGCTACTTTATCATTCAAGTAACTCCTCATTTTTCCTCACCAGACTAAGTTGACCCCGTTTAAGAGCCACCGATTCACAAAACAATCTGGAAGACCCGGTGATCGAACCTGGGTCCTTTGGATCCATAGCCAGGAACTCCAACCACTATATCACAGAGGTGGTCATTTACAAATTAATAAATATATTAATTTATTTTCAAATTCATCGTATATATTTAAACAATATATGCTATTGCCAATTTTAGTGAATTCTTCAAGCTAGACTTAGAAAAATATATTATTTAGGTGCCATAAAAATATGCTGAGCTAAACAGCAGGTTTAAAATGCTTATTTTTTTATTTTCTCTTACTTTTTTTCTTCTTTGGCAATTAGACTAGAAGGATTAATTTTTTGTCCATAGCTTGGGTTTCCCATCCTCTCTCCAAGCTTAATACTTGTTCAGTTATTTAAAAATTCCCTCCTGTTAAACATGCGTAGATTATAAATTTCAAATCACCGAAAGTCAATGTTGACATAAGACCTTACGAATAATAATAAAGAATCCATACTATATTTTTTTAAATAATGACTTCTTAAATTTTTTATCTTCCTGAAGCGTGTTACTCATGCATATTACTTTTTTGTGTGTGTCTGCATCGCGTCCTACTACCCGTCTGGTTTATCTGCATATTTACAACAATGGGATCGGAATAAGGTAGGTAAAGTCTAGAGGACATGTACCCCCATTTGCGTGTAGGCATAGTGGAAAACCATTCGAGAAAAAACAAGCCTCAGTACATTCAGCCGAGATTAGATCCCCGACCCTCATGTCACCGTAAAACCAAACCAGACAAGGTTGACACCTTAGCCCGTTTACACGCTAATGCGGGTTCTAAATTTGTTATGGTAGGGTTGGTAAGGAGATGATGGCATATCCATAGGTGAGAGAAAGTCTTTCACTTGGATGCTACAGTCAGATTTAAGTAGGAAGGAAATTTTTTGACAGTTACAAATGTTAGTAAATCAATTTGACACATATTCATAGGTCAAGTCATTTAATTTGTGGCTATCACTTTTGATGGAAAGTACAGAAGAGTCTCAGAAACTCAACATTCGATAACTCGATATTCCGTGCAACTCGACATGTGCACGTGCACACAGTTGTTGGCGCTACTCATCACAATCCAAGGTCATTCAACTGTATAACCTCTCTGTTTGTGTAACTCGAGTGGAACAGTCGTGCTGTGCTGTTTTTACAAGTGCTGTGTTTGTTGGTTTTCCAATTCAGTAAAGTGTTATTCGAATCAATACAATATTATACATAAAGTACTGTACTGCATTTCTGTATATTTATTACACGTATGTATTTACACCATTATATTAACACGTAATATATTGTACTGTACGTATATTACTGTTACTGTACCGTACAATACTACAGTACAGTACAACTGTACCTATAATATTCGATACTGTACTGTGATTCATCGTTGTTTAGTAAACATAACATAGTAAACATGCATTTTATGCAAGTTAATTCGTAAAACTCGACATTTAAATAATTCAACACCATCTCAGTCCATATTAGGTCGAGTTTCCAAGACTCTACTGTATCAACAATTAATAATATAGTAGCCACAAAAAATATATTTGTATTTTTTAAAAGCTTCTTCATCCCAGAATACTAATATAATTTTATACTTTTTTGCGGCCTTTTCGTTTCTTCCTTTGCTAAGGCTTGGGCAGGGAATCGATTGGAGTGGGAGGGGGTGTTAAGAGTCACTGACTCAACCTGACGCTAAAAGTGAGACTGTGTCTCTTTGAGGTAGACGGGTCAATAAGTCATTTTCTTGAGAAAAAAAAAATAGGTGGAGTCTCCTAAACGGTAGCTTGAACTTGAAAGGAAAACTTGAGAAGAAGTGCGGCGGATAAAGTAAGTAGGAGCAACTTATAAGTGTGTACTTTGTTAAAAGTGTTTTAAGGTTTCATTTTGTGTGTCACGCACTAAACGGGGTCTCCGTGACGTCACGACTCGTAAAACAAACGACACGTTATCCAAGATTTACTGCGTAAATTTGCACGCGTCCTACAACTCGATTATATATATATATATTCGTGTCCTGGAGGTTAAGGATAAAAACTCGAGTCATTTAAAGTTTAACCAAGGTACACTCACTTAGATTCTCACCCCCTTCACAAAAGTTAAAAGCCTCTCAACGTTCTGGATATTTTATCAAAGCTAGTTCTATTTTATAATACTTTGTAAGTGGTATGCACTTTGAGGTGGTTAGAAGAAAAGAGTAGGAGGTAAGTAAAGAACAAGCTTTAAATTCAACGTGGGCAAACAAACAAAAAATTATATTGGAATAATTTGTTAGAGCTGAACAAAGTAACTGATGTATTTTTATTGGGGTTTTAATGTGCTCTTTCCAAACACACAGATTGTACTAACACAGCTAACATATCCTAAGGCAGCACGGCTAATATTACAAAACCATAATTAGCGTATATATAATTACTAATTGAATAACAAGACAAACCTCCATCACTGTGGTTTATTCCATCCCTTATTCATCACAAATGCTGGTACATTTCCTCAAAGCTACTCTCCTCATCCTTACTTATTAAATTAATAAGTTAAAAGCTTAGATGTTGAAATTATTAACTTAAGAGTAGCAGGAATAATCCTTTTAGAGATAGTAAATATAATAGTCGTCCTCTAGGAATCAAACTAGAGTCTCATATCTTTGTGATAAACCACTATAACCAATATATCGTCGGTACGGTCAATTCTTCTTGATAAGCTATGGCTAAAAGTATTTTTCTATTTTCTATTGACCAAAATAGGTACAATGTATGTATATACGGTACATGGAGTATTGCATGTTTATATCATGTTGTACCTGTCGTTGTAATTTGACCTTCCACATATAACTATGACGACTGTTCGTGTGGGCCAGGGTTTATCAAACTGTGATGAATCCGGGGGGAGAGGGGAGGGGAGTCTTAGGGGAGGAACAGAATGGTTACCCGCTTCGGTGGCCGCGTGGTCTAACGCGCTACTCTTGCGGTAGGCTAGACTGCCGATGACAGGGAGATAGGTTCGAATCTCGGTCAGGTGTACCGAGAGTGGTTTTATCAAAATTGTTTTCCACTCTCCTTCCATTAAAATGCTGGTACACTTCACATAAATATAACCTTACTAATTCCTAAAACTATTAGCGTAATTTAGTACATAAGCATATAACCAAAACGGGTGTTAAGAGGCGGTGCTAAAAAAAATAATGTATAGTCTATTTCATAAAAAATATATTATTATTTTTAATATTTCACAACTCTTAAAATGTATGTCAGATCAGAAAATAAAATCGATTAAAAAATGGCACATTTTCTTTTGTTTCAATTTTTTAATATAAAAGTGTTTTTAAGTAATACATGTATTATGTTAGTATGGCTTACCAATTACTCATATTTTTTTTAGTTAGGCTTGAGGTCAAAGTTTGTGTAATCTTGATTATAGAATCATACCCTTTAAAACGCCATTTGTGTTGAAACGGTTACCAGCCAGAAACATCTTCATCGGTCCGAAAAGGTGGAAGTCTCTGGGGGAGCCAGGGGGTGGGGTGGGGGCGGAAGAGGGGGAAGACAAGATCGGTGCTGAAAAGAGAATACTGTCAAATTCGTCAAACTTTAGGACGTAATTTCCTGTACCGTGTTTCCTGCACACTTGACATATGCTTTTCACCCCACGATTCAAACCGTTTGCCGATGAATATCAACTATTTGGACTAGAAGAGACGAACGACACTTGTATGCTCAAACGATGTTGACACTTCAGGTAGTGCACTGTTTCGGTATGACTACACAAATACACAACAAATACCCCTACATCACCTGTTGGCAAAAAAAAAAAAATTGCTACTGGGAGGATATTACAGTCAAATTTTCTGAGGTAAAATCTTAACTGACAGCTAGAAAAGTTATTAGCACTAATTTCACGTATTTATGCGCCAATTCATGTGATCCGCAGCTGTCATTTTTAATAAATAATATAAATACATAACAATAACTAAGTAAAGTATTATAATTGTTGAACTGTTGATATCACCATATGTAGAATAATAAGAATATTAAATTATAAATGTTTGTACTAAGGCAATATTTGATTTATATTTACAAAAAAAAAGTTTTGATATAAAACTGCAAAAACACTAACCTTTTCTCGCGTTCTGTACATTCACACTTAAACAAATAATGTGTTGGTATTTTCTAAAAGTTTCTTCCTACCAAAACTATATTATACAAGTGTAGTCTACTATTGTATTTTTGTTAGTAAAAAATAGACGCGAAACTTTTTCAATTCATCGTCGAATAAACTAAACGTCACCAGATGCGATTTGTAGATACAGGTGTTGTTTTTTATTAAAGAATATGATTGATTAATTACTCTGGGTGATTCGTCAATTTTTGATCAAACATAAATGTTTTAAACAAAAAACACTATGTTCGAGTTTGTAGATAAAATCATTAGTTTAATCGTACGCTTTAGTGACAAGAATCAAGACCAGTTATCAATTAATTAAAATGTCTAACCTAAGAGACCAGGAGAAGAGCGAAGTTAAAAGAACTGGATCAACATTCGTTTGAAGTGATAATAGAAAGCATCAACTTTATCACAATATTTTCATGAGAGCTAGGATATTTTTAATAATAAAGATATGGGGAAGTTAGAATCTATATTAAATATACCCACATTTACGTGGTGGGAGAGTGGTAATCCATTTATGGGGGGAAAGTATCAGCACTCCATAACGGTATTTGAACTCCATCCTCCCCATCGTCGGCAAACCAGACCAGATGACCCTAACACTTAATCTGCGCGCCCACCTATGTGGGCAAAAAAGTTATTAGTAGGTTAAATTGACTATTTCATAATTTTCTTGCACACGATTCTTAAATTACAATTCAATTTTCTTAAAGGGTCTTTTAGAAAATACAAAAATATTTTTTCCGGCAAAATTTATAATATTTTACGATTTTATTAACCTTATTTTATAAGTAGTTTATTGATAATATATATCCAAAATTACAGCTTCAAATCACATGACTTGACGTATGAACATTTAAAATAGATATAATAACTTTTCTATATACAATTAAAATTGGTATTTATCTTGACCTACGTCAGCACACCTAGCATATGAAAAGTGGTGTATCAGAAGTGATCCAAACACAAATGCCAAGCTCTTCTGATCATCGCCAAAGAATGAACCAGGGCGTCAAACTACGTAAAGTCTGTTCAGCGTAGGGATTGTTTTCTGAAAGGCCTTTTTTCCTACCAGAAATCTACTATATAGTATGATATTGGTAGGAAAAAAGACCTTTCAGAGAGTAACTCCTACCGTGAATGGAGTATAGTTAGCCACCCTAACCACTCCACCAATAAAATAAGTGATCAGACAAATTAATTATCATAAACTGTTAAAAACCACACTAGTAAAGTTCTTTAAAAGACAAGACATTGCATTATATTCCTACCAACATAATATATCTTCTTTACGCCGAGGAAAATTAATAACCAGGTATTAGTTTCCCTGGCAGTAAGACTGCTTATACATCACCATGGGATTCTAAAATGACGTCCCGCGTAACGAAGTTGGAATACTTTCGAGTTTGAAGTAGAATTAACTTAGGATTTGCAAGTCACGCAGTTGGGATTTCTTAAAGGAAAGTGCCTCCGAGACGCCGAAACAAACTTATGACACACTTCCACAGCTACGGGGCTTGACAAAGAGAGTTTGTAATAACGCTGATGTTTCACTTCTCTACTTTAAAATTAGTTGTGTCACTAGAAGGTTAATGTTAGTTCTGTTTTTCTCAGTGGCCATCCTATTGTCTTGATTTTAATTTGTAGGCTTGGCTAAAAGCTCTATTAACAACTTAATTTAAGGTATGGAGAGGAATAAGGCAGCTGAGAGGAGATGCACTTGCATTAGCGCGGAGAGAAAATGGTAAAACAACGGTAGACTACTAACAAATCACGTCCACCAATAGTTTTACCGATTGTTCTCTACGGGTGTGAAACGTGGTCCTTTAACTTACATTACGAAAATAGATTAAGGATTTTCTAAATCCAAGATGCTTAGGAAGATATTTGATCCAAAAAGGGATGAAGATACTAGTTAGTGGAGGACGTTACATAATGATAATTTTCATACTCTGTACTTATCACAAGACATTGTTAGGATAATCAAGTCTCATATATTACAATTGGCAGGACATGCAGCGTGAATGGGAGAATCTAGAACCTTGTTCAAGGTAATGACTGGGGAACTCAATGGGAAGAGACCATTGGGAAGACCAAGACGCAGGTGGGAGGATAATACTATAATTTACCTGAAAGAGATAGGGTGTAATGAGGTGGACTGGATACAAATAGCTCGAGATAGGGATAGGTGGCGTACTTTTGTAAGTGTGGCAACGAACTTTCTAGTTCCTTATACTATAAAGTAAGTAAAATATTAATAAATCCCATGTGGAAACCTAATACTTTATCTTAGGTACAAAAATACACCCACTGTCCCTGGTTGTAATTATAAACCTCATATTCCAATTACTATCATTAAGTGTTCTGTCTTTCGACAATTCTGTTGCCGTGTTTAAATTGAGTCCTCCAGCATGTCCTATTTTTGCAGTTTTTATACCACAACATTTTGTTGGCCGACATAAATAAAATACTTCCCCAATTAGAAAGATGTAGGTCAATTGTCTTGTAAAATTTAAGCTATATACTAAAATAATTTAAATTGTATGTAGTTCTATAATTTAAGATACATACAGAAAAAAATATGTTTTTTCTAACCAGATCTATTATTTTAAACTAGAACGTGCTCTTTAGCTTGAAAAATTTAGAGTTTGTTCTATAAAACCATATTAATAAGCATTAAATTAAATATTACTTGGCACATTTCCATTCAAATAATCCTACAAATTAAAACCGAAAGTAGAACGAGATTGTACCTACCTAAAAAACAATAAATCACAATGGATTCTTTGAGTTTTTTTTATAAATATTTTTGGCAAGCTTTATTCTTTTTTAAATTAATTAATTAATTAATATTTTTGGACCAAAACACGATATTAGTTTGTTTGAAAATATATAATCATGAAGAATGTTGTAGACATGATCTAGAACAATCAATGGTGTCCTAAATCTATTCTTATAATAAGTTTCATAGTTCTTACAAACTAGAAAAATTATTATTAAGCGTCTTGTGAATTTAAATCAATTTTAATTTTTAATTTAAAGCCAGAAAAATGTTTTTTACACAAATTATTATAAATCGGCGAAAATCATAAGGTGTACCATATTGTGGTTAAAACAATTAAGGTGGGGAGGAAAGGAACGGCTTTACTGTGTTAATAATAAAAACGTTTTGGAACAAAATAAAAAATATATTGACTCAGTTTTAATATTCTACAGGTGATAATCCAAACAGTTATTGAATATTTGTTATGGGTATTACAACATTTTTAACGAAATGTTTAAATATTAATCTAAAAAGTGGGTTTTTGGATGCAACTTTACTGGGAACAAATATTCAAGAACTCTAGGTAATACTAGATGTATAGAATTAAGCTAAATGTATTTATCTAAGCAATATTTCATTACTTTGGACAAAAAAGTTGTTTTGTTATTAAAAAAAAAAGCATAAATACTGACCCCAGATAGTGTTTTCGCTTAGCCCACATTAATTACATTAAATGGTATTTTTTAATGAGTTTTTAGTTGGCTCTGGGAGGGGAAAATAGACTAAATGAACAACCAAAAGATTGTATTAAAATTACTAAAGTTTAAAAATATTATATTAGTAAGCTCTAATGCCAATATAAGCTATCAGTGACCAGAGAACATTGTTATTATAGTTTTTTATGGTCATTCTATTGAATATAAAATGGTAAAAAACCATTTTGAGACAAAAAATTAGCAGAGTAACTATTCCTGGGTTCAACCTCAGCCTTAAAAGTTAAATACACCATCTGTGTATCTAACTCTTCTGTATGTGCTTTATTTTATTGTTACTTACTCTATGGCAGTATGAACTCGAAAGTTTATTGCCGCACTTTAAAAAATTAAGCAACCCATCCCTATCTTGAGCTGGTTATATCCAATCCACCTCATGGCAGCCTATCCCTATCTTGAGCTAATTCTATCCAGTCCACTTAATTACATACTATCTCTTTTAGGTCCATTCTAATGTAATCCCATCTACATCTAAGTATTTCCAATGGTCTCTTCCCATTGGGTTTGCCAGTCAATACTCTGGACAAGGTTCAAGATTCTCCCATTCACATTATATGTTCTGACCACTGTAATCTACGAGATTTTCTTATCCTACAAATGTATTATGATGAGTAAGGGATATGGAACTCATCTTATTTAACCTCTTTCACTCCTCAGTATCTCCGTCACTTTTCTGACCAAATATCTCCCTAAGCAACTTATTTTCGAAGGCCTTAAATTTATTTTCGTCATGTAAGATAGGAGACCATGTTTCACAATCATAGAGAACAACCGGTAAAAGTATTGTTTTATATATTATGAGTTTTACATTCCTTGATAGCAGGTGAGAATTTAACAATTTACTGACCGAGTGATAGCATGAATTTCCCGACTATACTTTTTTCTTAATTTCCACTCCAATACCGTTATTGCTAGTTAAAATTATTTTTAAATATTTAAATTCATTACCCTGTCAAATGATATGTTGTTTGCAGTTATCTCTAAATTATCGTCCTCGATCTGTGTTCTGTGTGTTATTATATACTTAGTCTTTTCAGCGTTCACTTCTAAACCTATTGGTTTCCCAGCCTCGGATAAAATTTCTGCACTTCTTGCAACAGCTTTATTACTGTTGCCCGACAAAGCTTAATCATCTTCCTAGTCTAATAGATGCATTGTACCTTTTAATGTCAACCCTTCCCTACTCTCTTACATTACCTTAATAGATTAAAAAGTAATGGGGGAAGTACTGTACATCTCCTTGTTTCAACCCATTAAAAATTTCGAAAATATTTAACAAGCTACATTCACCCCGTACCCTACCACGCGTCTCAGTCAAACAATTAGCTTGGCAGGCAGAATTGTAAAATCAACTTTTTTTGGGTTCGGATGCTCATAAAATCTAATGATTAATCATAAGCTCGAGGGAAAAAAAAATTCACGATTACATTATTCTTTCTTGATATGAGAAAGTAAAAACTACGTAAAAATTAATAAGTTTTGAAAGAACATCGCAAACTAAAACCATAAAGAGTACAGTTTACGAGGGGAGTAGGAAAGTACAGAAAAAAATATCAACCATTTTAATGCATGTAAAAAAAATCTGAAATAGTAATTAGCTGAGGTACGGGATATTTTTGAAAGAATGTTATCTCTCTGACTATAATTTTATTTGCAGCCGTGATTACAACGCGTTATAAAAAAGGTTTTTTTAAAGTTTTTTTATAGATGTATTTCTTTATTGCTTGCCCTACTAGATTATTTTAAGTGCGCCAACCTAAATTAACACTGATATTCCCTTTTCCCTTTAGGAAAAAAAAAGGAGAACTTTAAAAATATAAGTAAGAGTAATGTTTATTTTTAGAAATAGGTCCGTGGCTTAGACTCGTGTATTAATGATTTGAGTTTTTTTTTATAACAGAATTTGCAGGCTGGGTGATAAGAAAATGTAGAAGTGTTTGCTCGGAAAGAGGATAGAAAACAAAATTGAAGAATTATCCCACTCATGCCTAATTATGGTGTTAGGC
>CABFWB010000635.1:80788-94373 GCA_902151455.1 Timema bartmani | reverse complement strand
CAAGTTGGCATGCTATCAAGTTTATTTAGATTAAATTTGGGTCTGGAACACAGTTTGTCATTTTTAGATAACATGTTTTTAATTAAATATATATTTAATATATTGTCATATTGTGGAAATTTGGTATTATATAAACAAGGATATTTAGAATAATTTTCTGCCAACAACAAAATAACATCCGATGACCATGTCGGCGCCATTTCTATTATTTCTCCACACAAACTCACAAAGTCTCAGCGCGCTTTGATTGGTCGAATTACACGGACTAGTGTCAGAACTAGTACGAAAATAGCGCCTGTTCTATCCTCAAAACTAGTATGGTAGCCAGTACCAAGTGGCAGAACCAGTATACTTTTTCTGATTCACACAACGCTAGATGATGATGTGCTAGCTAGCGCTAGCTAGCACACTGGATTTCAAGTACGAGCTAGTGTCGTGTGATACGGGCTTTACTCATACCTACCCTATTAGAGTGAATATGTGGCTATCCTAGCAGGGTAGTAAGACGAGGTTTACAAATATTTTGAAGGTGTTTCTCGATATCAATAAAATGAAACTATCTAATCTTATTAAACACAATGAGAAGGGTCAAGTCTAAGAAATGTTATATATGGAGAGAGAATTGGAAGTCATGATGTGTGAAATATTTTAAAAAAATCACTTCTAGATTATATTATTGAGGATCTAACTCCATCTTCCCGCATCAGAACCAAGCATACTAGCTAGCACAAGTCTAACTTTACTGGTATTAATGAGTACAAGTCCAATACCTACATATTTATTTATGTACAGGCAAACGGAATTAACCAGCGAAATTATTTTATCAGCTTTGTTATGTGTGTGTTAAAATGAATATGTTTTAAAGATTCACTTTGAATAATAATTTTTATTTTACATAATATTTCTTTAATAAACTAATAATTACTATCATCATCGCTATTATTAAAATTATAACTAATATTGCCCTATACCCGCTTCAGTGGCCGGTTAATGGTCTAAGGTGTCATTCTCGTGTTAGACTGGTCTAGTGATGACGGGGAGATCGGGGTTAAAATCCCGGTAGGATCTATTGAGAGTATTTTCTTGAATATTTTCTCACGCTCCTTCTGCGAGAATACGGGTGGATCGTTTTTAAAATGCTTCCTTCCTCATCCCTACCTTATTAGAGTAATACATGCATGTAACTTGAACAGGTTGTAAGACGCGGTGATAAAAAATAATTCTCCGTAGCTCTAAATGCGTCTGGTTCGAGTCCCGAGCACAGACCTCCATCTGAGAAGGACGGGTAGTGAGCGTGGGTTGAGGTTCACAACTTTCAAAAGGTCCTGCCTCTGAATAAATGACACAGAAAGTCGTAATTCTAATGGTTTAAATACTTGAAGGGTGAAATGGAGTGGTTTCCCACAGTATGGCTTTCCATCTTCTCTTCGGACAATGCTAGTTCACTTCCTCTTGAATACCCTCCCTATCAAAAACCCCTTGGTATGCACCAATGGACGTTCAGTCTAAGGTGCTAATCTTAGATTGCATAAAGGCTACTGTTAACGGAAAAGTTGGTATTTTAGCACCGAGTCTTACTACCTGCCCAGGTACTGCTTATGTACTAATTACACTAGTGGGCTAGAGATTAGGATGGCTTTGTTTAGATGAATTGCTCCCGCATTTGCGCGGATATAGAGTGGAAAACCATAGAGGAAAAAACCCTAAATGCACCCGACCAGGATCGAATCCCGATTTCCCCGTCTCTGGCAGTCTAGTTCAACACGAGATTAGCGCGTTAGACCATGCGGCCGCCGAAGTGGGACGTAAAGTCTGTGTTCTAACCCTGAGCAGATACAACAGGAATTATATTCCACGTGTGATTTATAATTGTGATTTTCTCCTCATCAATCCATGTTAACTTAGGTGCACATATTATAAACTATCGTCATCACTAATTATATTAATTAAATGAAGAGTTTGTTTGTCTGTCGTGAGCATTGCGCGATATCTACAGTACACAGGGGTCTTAAATTTAAAAATGAGTAGCCTCTGTGCACAAACATGCCGTCATTATAAATTTTTAAATAGATTTTTAAAATTAATTTGAATATGGTTCGGAAGAAATAAAATGAAAGAGTTTTTTAAGCAAAGAAAAGCGTTGCCCGAGGTAACCATGCAATGCATTACGTGGCTACCCCACCATGCATTGCGTGGCGACCCCATTTAATGCCACTGAGTATTTCTGCTACATTATCATCGCAGAGGGAACTGCAGCTTTTTTGGAGAAAAGCTTTATCTTCACTCTATCTTTTTTTACCGTTGCCAAATCTCCTCGCTCTCAGTTATGTCGGAAGGTGTTATGCTGAGGTAAATATGGCGCTACTGGCAACATCGACGAACCAGCGTTGCAAAATTTGTCTTATGTTTAAGGGAAGATTGATCACGTGAGAACAAGAGAATGAGAACGCTGTTTCCAATAATAAACATGCAATTCCCTCAGTGATGATAACCAGTATAGTCTATTACAGTGGTCATCAAATGGCGGTCTGCGGTCCGCATTTGAACCACAGAGACAATTTTAAGGACCTTGATGAGATAGCGATAAACAGAATAAACGATGCAATTTCGGTGGTGGGTAGATAGTAGATATGGAAGGCCAGCAATAATAAACAAGTAAAATAACTAGAAGCAAAGAAAATCACGTTTTTTAATTAGTATAGTCCTATAGGGCTTGAACTTGAATCAATGTTAAAGTTTTACCGGACCGCGGAAGCATGTCGAGTTTTTAAAACAGGTACCTCCATCAAAAATAATTGGGAACCCCTGGTCTATTATAATATAATCGTTGATAAACAATGTTTTAATATAGTAATAGTTAAAATAATAAAATACTCTTATCTTTACTATTAATTAATAACTTTTGTGTACTGGTCGGTAAAAAACAGTAAAAATAAGTAATTACCAAAACAGTATTATTAATTATATGTGTTATTTTCAAACTTATTATGTATAAAAGACCGTCTATATATAGAACGTTAGGAGGAAAGAAATCGCGTTTCGCTTAATCGCCTTGAGAAATACTTGGTAGGCCACCATCTGTGTGAATCCGTACGTTAAATTGCCTACATATTCTATTGCAAGGCGTCCGTTCGTATTTTGTTTTGTTTCTATTTTCTTTGCCCGAGGAAGGAAAAGAGTAGTTCATTGTTTCGCACTTGATAGCGTAATAAAGTGATTCAAGAAAGAAAATAAACTTTTCCTTAACGCCACCACACAACTGCCACATTATTCTTACAAAGTTTGTTACTTCGTAACGAATTTTTGTATATATTATCATAAACAGTGTTTGATTTATATTTTATTTTAAATAAATTAGTTGAGAAAAAACATTAAACGTATTTATTTTACTCTGACCGACCAATATTTTGAACCTATATAATGGGTCCACAATACATTTCAAGGAAGACTTTTGTAAAAATGTTTTCTTCAAACTACCTTCTTTTAATTGGCATCAAGTAAAATACGAGTAAAATGATTTACAAATATTTTTAGATACTTTGTTAAAGATGGAAAAAATTGTAAGCTCTTTGATATTATATAAAGATTGTTTGGAAAAATATATTTTTCGGCCGCCATTTTGGATAATGATGGCCACAATAATCATTTATACTTTTCACAAGTTTAGGACGTGATTAAGTAGATTAACTTATTCTTGAATTAATTTAATTTTATTAAACGTTTATCTCAAACAAATATTAAACTAACAACGCATATCATCATAATAGTTTACTATTTTTAAGTCACGTTAAAATGTATCATTACAGTCTTTGATATTATAAAATATTAGCGAGTCTAAACACTTTCATATGAAATGCCATTCTCGATATTTAATATAAATATTACCGTTTTTATGTAGTATTCTACTTAGAAGTAATATTATCGATTACATTTCTACTAATTGATCCTTCTTGTCTTATTATGAATAACAACTATCTCAAGAAATATTTAATAGGGCATAATAGTAATGAAACGATCTGTTAGAACAATTAGATAAACGGAAAAGATTGATGAAAACATGTAATATACATTTGTATTTTTGTAATAAAATATATACTTGTCAGTAAAGTCGGATGTAAACAAATTATATCTGGTGACAATTATTGTCATCCTAAATTTGCCAAAGTTTAACGAGATAGTCATTTATTTATTGATAACACCTATATTTTTTCGAGTACAAGTTTCAGTTATGAATTATTAAGTTTATTATTAGTTTAGCACCGCTTCATACTACCCGTTTGGATTATACGCATATGTACTAATTACGCTAGTGAATTATGGATGAGTAAGGTTGAATTTTAGAGTAGTGAATTTCCCAACATCTGCATGGAGGGAAAGTGTAAAACTACCTAGTAATAAACAAACTCAGTATACCCAACCGGGATTTTAACGCCAATCTCCCCCTCATCGATAGTATAGTATAGTGTGAAAGCGACGCCTTAGGGCATTCGACCACCGGAGTGGGTCAATTCTGAATTTAGATGGGCCGTAAGTATCCTTGCGCAGGTTAACATTTCGTCAATTGTTAATATACAACCATTTTCTCACTTAATGACTCAAATGTTTAAATAACATTAATTTATTTTATACTTATAGATAGGATTTTAAAACATAAGTTTAGCATTCTTCAAAACCATTGCGGCACTTAAGAACGTGCATCACATGCCAATCGACTCTGTGATACAGTCGGTTCAAAATCGTAAATCTACACTAACACTATTGCACGTGGATAATTTATGATTAAACTTTAATGTAGATAAATATTTAATAAAAGTTCCTAATACTTAACATTGTTGAAATATTAAGTGATATTTGGATTAAAAAACTGCATTGAAAAGGCCATTTTTTACCATTTTAGAATGGGTTCGTAGCTAAGCATTGTGCACAAATCTTCATTCTGTAATAATAGTGACATACTGTAGCTATTAATGAGAAACTTTGCCGCTTTGTTCCCCATCGTCACCGCGGAAAACATTGAGTAATTATTCAGGTACGAATGCATTACACACATTTCTTTTCCCTCTAACTTCCACATCTCGCGCGAGCCGGGAGCTCAGTTGGACCTGCTATGACGAACGACCTTAAATATATATTTTTTAATTATTGCTGCCAAAATAAAGGTTATTAACGACTTAATTTATATAATTTGAAGAAGGTATGCTAGAAAGAATGCACTGACACTAAGAGAGATTCTAACTCTGACCATGTAAATGGCAAAAGTTTAACTACAGTTGGTTCACGCTAACTTTGGCTTCTTATGAAAATTTAAAAGCTACCCAAATGTTGTTATGTATCCATCCACCTTACAGTTATTCTTTGTAAATTTTACAATTATCTTCACTTCACAACACTTGCGAAAATTGGCCAGATAGGTCAAAGAGTAGGACGATTCCGGAGCGGTTATGAATAATATCTCAACTGTCATAAAAGATCAAAATTACCGTGAACAGACTATCTCAATTCTAGGGTTTAAGGTCGATCTCACGGGTATTTTCAGTTTATCATGTAAGGAAACTTTAACGTCGTTGAAAGTCGATCTTTGATTCTTCTAAACTCACCACTGTATCAAAAACTATCAATTTGAGTGTGACCAAAATAGCTTTAATAAGTAATAATTGGTGATGTTATAAGAAAACCAAATAGTTTAACATGAAAAATGTGCATTTTATTTAATCTAGAAAGGTGGGGGACACAAGAATATGAGGAAATATTGAAATTAAGAAAAAGATGTATGGACAAAAAAAAAAAGTTAAAAATAGAATGAAGAAACAATGGGCTATCGTGGGATCTTTGATATGTCTCTTAAGTCAATCAGGGGCCCAAAAATGTGGTCGACCCCTATTCCAGCAGATACGTTTGGTTTGATTTTCCACAAATAGTAATCTTTGCAGTTTTTTTAAAAATATCTGTCACAAGCATATTGGCAGTTTACCAAAATAACTTCAATTGAATAGAATAATTCCTAATGAAATCAGGCATCGCTCATGACATGAGATAAAAAATATTGTTAATACTGAAATGTATAGAAAATTAAACTAAATGTTTCAACTTAAGCAATATTTCATTTATCTTGGCCAAAAAAAATTTTTTTCGTAAAAATTGAAAAATACTTATACTAACCGGTGCTCAAGTGTGAACTCATTAATTAGATAATAATAATAATTTGTTTCTCGTTGGGTTTTTCCGTCTGACTCTACGCTTATGCACGAATTACGCCAGTGTGTAGTGGTTAAAGAGTATTATTATTATTATTATTATTATTATTATTATTATTAGTGTTTATAGGCCTGCCGACACGATGAGGTAATTAGGATGTAATGGATGAAGATGGTTAAATCAAGAGGAAGTGTACACGTGGAGAGAAGGTGGAAAACCATTTAGGAATAAACACTCTTAATACACCCGACCGGTATTCTTCTGTTCCACTCAACCTCCAAGCTAATTCTGGTACACTTCCATGAAATATAAACTTCCTAACCCCCTAAAACCATTAAAGTAATTAGCTTATAAGCGTATAAACCGACCGGGTAGTTAAACGCAGTGCTAAAAAAAATCATCAGTAATTAGGATTGCCAATTTTTTTTTCAAATCTGAATAAAGGCACAGTCAGAACATGTTATCAGTTTGTTTTATAATTTCATTCTTGTAAATTTAACTGTCTTTATTGAATGTTCACAATATTAGTGTAAAAACTTTTATGAGGGTTCCTGAATGTATTTTTTTATCGTGCCTTTGGTTTAAAAAGTTTAAGAACCCTTGCCTTAGACCATTCAACCGAAAATAATTAGATTTTGTTTCTACTGGAGAAATATTTAATTTATTTTGGCTGAAACATGTTATTCCTTAAATTTAAAAATGACAGCTTGACACGAGAATCAAATCCGGGACAGGGTGTCATTTTTCAGTTTAATTTTCAATTTAAATAATATTATATGTACTATATATGCGGCTATAACCGTAACTAACAAAAATAATAGATTAGCTATTTAAGCCATCAAAAAAAAAGTTTTACTGTAAAAACTGCAAAAACACTGCCCTTTTTTCACGCCTACGGACCCAACCTTAACATCGTGCGTAGACAGTATAAATAGCGAGACTGAGGTGAAAATTTTGGGGTGGGTTGAAATGCAATCCATCACACTGCTCGTGTTGGGGAGGGGTTACATCTCAGAAATGTCTCAGCAGATGTCACCAGTGCTCTGGAGAGGGCGAAGGGCAGCCCATTCTCTCGCGAGACGAGACATCAACTCAATTAGTAAAGAGCATATGACAGAGGTAGGTCGAGGGAGAAGGAGGTGACGTCTCGTGTGTTTAGAAAGCCCAGGCCTTATAGTTCCTGTTGGCCGTGACACGACAGTGTGTGAATGTTTCCTGCGAGAACAGGACTATGCCATCGGCGAGGTTTGCCATTTCCCTACTAAGAAGCAGCCTCTTCTAACTAAATAGCACTGTTTTTGACATCGTGTTTGGATAGAAACAAAATCTGTAAAAATAATTATTTCATTTCCCCATTTTCTTCACTTTTACGATCCAATATCGGTACCGATTATCTATCAGAAAATTGGATATTTTAATAAACCTTTCCTCAGGCGCCTTACTGTACATCTAAAAACACCCTCAGCACACTTGGCCAGAGCTCAAGTCCCGACCACCCTATCGCCAGAAAAAAAAACAGTTCAGACGAGGTTCACACCTTAGCCGTCATGACACTGATATGATTTATTTTTTAAAAGCTTGAAATATCATTCACTTTAAATGGGGGAACAAAGTACAATTATTCTGTCGACAATTTTTATATCTTGCTAGGTAGCGCCTTTGGCAACTGATTTTATTTAGAAACATATTCTTAACAGCTTCTACAGGTATTGAATAAAATTAATAAGCTAGTAAATAAATGAAAAACCTTTCCGAACAATTTAAGTAGTATCGAATTAAACTATGATCTTCTGAATCAGAGTTGATATAGTCCTATTTATGTTGTCTCACTACCCTTTCAGACTATACACATATTTACATGAATGAAATAAGATATATTAGGATATTATTATCCACGTCAGTGGCCAGATGGTTTAAGGCATCACTTTCGTGTTAGACTGGCCTGATTAAGACGTGTAAATCAAGGTTCTAATCCCGGTCGGGTCTACTGAGGGTGGTTTCACATAAATGGTTTCCCACAATATTTCCACGCAAATGCGGGTAGATTACCTCTAAAACGCTTCCTTTCTCATCCCTACCCCATTAAAAATCATTATAATATATGCGTATAAACTGAACCGGTATTAAGATGCAGTGATAAAATAAGTATAAGTCAGAAGAAATTCACCTACATTTGAGAATAAATAGAGCGGAAATGTATTAATTTTAGGGGGGGGGAAGTGCACTCGTCCAGTATTCAAGCCCTGGAAAACCAGATGAGACTGATGCCCTTGTTCACGTGTTCACCGATACAAATCGGAAGTGTCTTACAATATGAGTATGGCCTTTTATGGTTCGTGCGATCTAACGTTGGTACTGACCACCAATAACGAAAATCATATTGCCTGGATAAACACGAGAAGGCCAGACTAATAAAATGAAGATGTATCCACGTTAAGAGATGCAAGACTACCCCCAAAGGTAACCGACAAGAATTGAACCACGGTTTGCCGGCTAAGAGTAAGTCGTCTATAGATAGCCGCCCGCTTTATTTTTTCTCCTCCAAGCACCGCGTCTTACTACGGCTTCAGGCTATACGAATATGTAAAGATTACGCTAGTGAGCTAGGAATAAGGGAGGTTGGATTTAAAGGAAGTGTATCCACATTTGCGTGTAGGGAGAGTGGAAAACTATTTTGTTTGGAAAAACCACCCTCAGTAGAACCCAACCAGGACTTGAGCCCCGATCTCCCTGTCATCGGCAGTCTAGTCTAACACTAGGGTGATGACTTAGACTATGCGGCCACCGAAGCAGATCGCTTGATCTTGCCGGCCCCAGAGTGTCGTCTCCGGTGAAGGTGTCTAAACCTCTACACCGGTCCAGTTATAGAGAAGAGAGTACTTTTTGTGCCACCTATTGAAAGCGGATAAATCTCCCCTTGTTTCTGGAAATTTACTTTTTCATGCAGATATTTTTAGCTGCACTATTATTATCTATCGCATATCCCTTGTGTGCACATTTTAAAACAAAATAATTTACTGGACTTTATGCTGTATCTGTTTTTAATTATTTTATAATCATACGTTTTTTATTCAAGAATATTTTCCAGCTCTCTTGATTAAGAGCAGATTTTCTTATAAAAAGCCAATAATGAAGGTAAAATAAGATAAATTGTTACATATCTAAAACATTAGCTCATGATTTTATTCTTCTTTTGCTGTAGAAACTATATAATGCCCTGGTTTATAATTATCTAATGGATTATGTATTAAGTCCACAAAATACACAATATTTTTTTCCATGCATTTTCAATTAATAAAATATATCAATAGATCCATAACGCTGCATTAATTACATCGACTCTAAAATATATTATTTTTTTCAAATACTGTGATAAATATTTTAATATAAGTATTTATTTCCATGAGAAATGCTGAATCTATTTTATATTATTATTAAAAAACAGGCTAAAAGTATATTATTAGTAAGAAAATTAGATAAAGTTCGTAAATGGTTGATATTAATATACTTTTAACACTTATCTGTATTGCAATAGAAATTAAAATCAGTTAACTCTAAATGCCAATACATTCTGGAATCACTCTATATTGTTCCATAAAAAAAACTTCACAACATCTGGCGTAATTGCCATTTAATTATTGTTCACAAAACTTCCCAGCGCGTGCCTAATATTAAAAGAGGAGGGGTGAAGCACGAAGAAAATGGTTTGTCGATGGCAATTAGACCGTAATTACATGTTTGCGCGCTCCGTCAAGCTGTATAATGGCCCCTCTTAAATGTATGTATATATGTGTGTAATTCACATGCTGCCAGTTAAAAAGGAAACGATAATTCACGCTTCCACTCACCACACAGATAGAATTGAAGCAGTAGAAATATCATCCAGTTCATCGAATGACGGCGATTTCGTATCGGTGACATTGCGACCTTTGACAGCTTCAAACGGATCCAATTTTTTGTTCCTTCCGAATGTTCAATATCACACCAAACAATGAGCGCAGTTCACTAACATGACTTTGTTCAACAAATCGTTTAGTAATCATTCAAACAATTAATTTTGTTGTAATTTCTTGATTTTCTTTTTATTCACTGCACAAAAAAATATAACCTTTATATCATACCAGTGGAAATTAGACAGATCTACCTATTTATTATCGTGTCTCATATATCTGTTAACGATTGTTTATCAATTATCGTTATTTCACTCGTTGAAATTACTTTCGCTATTTTACTTCTTAATTACAAACTAAGTAGTAATGCAAGCGTTTTATAAACAGTTTTTTTAAATCTTTGGATATGTTTTCCAAATTTGTATGACACTTTTTTTTTAATATAAGTAAGTTAAAATCAAGTATAAATAAACCTAGAAATTAATTGGTCATTCATGAAGATGTCTTTAAACACACGACGCTGAATTTGAATACATTTTCTACATTTATTTTATTTTATTGCATTCTTGCTACTAACAATGAACAACTCTCACACACAGCTATTGTTGGTAAGATTATCACGCGATAATATTAATTGTCGTACTCTCGATAGACTGACTCGACCCGAAGAAGAACGCAACTCCGCTTGATCTACGGAGTCTGGGCACCGACCGTCCAGCGCGCGGTAGTTTTATAGTTCTCACTTTACTCACTTAGCGCGCCTCGGAGCGCATGCGCTCGTGACAGCTAAAACTGTATTACGGCGAACATAGACTGGGAATTGGGAAACTGGAGAATGGAACATTCCAGCAAAATAACAGTGTGAATCTAGTTTTATTTGAAAATAAAACGGAATTGAGCACAAAACAAGAAATAAATAAATTAGTTTTGAATTCATTTCTCAAACGTTTTATTACAAATAACGCTGCTCCAGTGCAAGAATGACTCCAGTTCAAAAAAATGTTGTTCTGAGATAAATGATAAAACAACTGGAAAATAATCACTATAATTACAAGACAGATTGAATGTGTTTTTTTTAAATAAATGAACAAAACTGAGAATAAAATCCATAAACATGTATTTAGGCCTTGATGTGCACACATTGTATTAACAATTTTAAAGAATCTTTTGTTTTAGTAATAAATATATTAATAATGCTAGAATATACTTAAAACTATAAGCAAAAAAATTTTTTTACATAAAACATTGTGTAGTATAGAACTGGAAAGGGTAACCTTTTTATTTGACCCTAAACTGCTTGATATTTGAGTAGAGCAGACTTGTACTGAGACAGTGATATATTAAGTAAAAATGTAATACGCCATGTCTTCGTGGTCAAGCAGCTCTATAAGACGTTGGTTCGATATCAGTGACGTATTAGTGTGTACGTGTTAGGGATAGTCCTTAAATTAAATGTCATACTGGTTTAGTTCTGTATCTACAAAAGATTGTACGTTCATTGCGTCTTACCACAAGTCAGTGTTAGACTCATTTATTTATGTTGATTGAGTAGTGAGGAGGAAGCTAGAATTTAGATTAAATAGACTATAATTTACTCGTAGGAAAAGTGGGAAAACAATTAGGGAAAACCACCCCCAATACACGCAGTCTGGATTAGAACCCTGACCTCCCCGTTACTGGCAAATCAGATAATATGAGCTTAACATTTAGTCCACGTGCCCTCTGGTGTGACCTATCATATTTTCGTTCGCCTTTATTCTTTGTTTATTATAATATAATGTATTATGTAGTACCTGTAGTTTTGACTTCTATTATAATAAAAATAAAGCATGTAAATAAATATTATTCCCATGAATATATTTTAAAATATATATCTAATTTAATAATAGTATGTACCGTATGCCTATTTATTTTAAATAAAACAATAATAAGTTTTTGAAAGTAGGAGTTTTGCGTAAAACGACCGAGGGGGCAGATTTTGAAGGACGGCTCAGTGTGTATATTAATAATTACTCTGTGAAGGAGAAAAGGTAGATTATATTATAAAAAACAATTACAAATAAATATCAATCATGTTGAAAAAAAAGTAGATCCTCATTGCAGAGTAATTATTACTAGTGGAGAATTTTTAATCCCGTTTTCTATAAATTGTTGTAGCCTGCTATGTTGTGTTTAAATTGAGATGGTAAAGATCCTATAATAATAATACTAATAATAATAATAATAATAATAATAATAATAACAACAATAATAATGTATTTTGTTGTAATCGTAACAAAATTTGGCCTGAAGATGTAATCGAGGGCATGCAGAGTTAAAATTAAGTTTAATTCAAGCCAAGAAACAACTGTGGCAATCGAGTCCTAAACATTAAATGCATATTAAAATTTCGAACAAACAACACTACAATGTAAAACCATGACGCACTACTTTTTAATCAAAGAAATAAACTTACTAAAACTTGTATTTTCATAATATTATTTAATTAGATTATTAATATGATTGTGAAATTGCGATTAAAACAATAAGCTTATTATTTAATAAAAAGACTTATACAGTTGGTTCGTGGTAATCCTGGCCTTTTCTGAAAGCTGGACATAAATACTAACAACAGTTTCTCTTATTCATCCATCTCACAAATATATTATGTGTTTGCTAAAACAAATCAAATCGATTTACATCACTTGACAAGGTGACAACAATTAATTTCCGAGGCGGTTAAATATATAACTTTCCTTATGATATTTAAAATGTTATAAAAAGCAAAAGTTACTATGAAATAACAATACAAAAATCGCAACTGAGATAGTAGATTTGAACAAAATTGGGCTGCTTTCCTCGTTAAAGAAGCTTAGTGATGTCGTTGATAGATTGTCCCCGTTGTGATACCAGATAGAAATTATTTGATATTGATTTGTAACATTTAAGCAATAAAATAAGTAACCACGTCACAAATATCATATGACTGTCGTAAACAAACTATTCCGTGACTATTAAACTTTCAACTCGGAAGGTCAAAAAATAAAAGATCAACTAGTTTCATTCTTACTCTAATACTGAAAACTACATCCAAGTAGTATATCATTAAGGTTATGATCAAATATAATTTTTTTTTTAAACTTTATTTGTGGCAGAAACGCTACATTTCGGTCATGATAACTGCTGAACGAAATTAGATTATTAAAAACTAGACACTACTTTAGTAAAGATTGACAAAGCTACATACTTGATACTAAAGAAAAAATAATTAAGAATCATTAATGCAAAAATTATGTTTAATTCTAAGGAGTTCAATTTCTCTGACTATCCCTAAATGGGGCCTATATTATAGGTGAGCAAAGTCCATGAATATGAGAATGACAGACTCGCTCTATATAGCAAAGGTTTGCAGCCTCCACCAATCGATATAATAAACCATATGGAATAGCGGAAAGGATGATACCTTCCGGAAATGAATAACTTCACCTCTGTAGCACGTGATTAAACTGTGAGATGGGGGG
>CABFWB010000635.1:59769-70677 GCA_902151455.1 Timema bartmani | reverse complement strand
AAAAAATATTTTCTTCAGGCGCTGGTTTTAGGTCCTTCGTTACGCTAGTTCTGGTGTCGTCTTCTGATCTGTGCAATCTCAACCAGGTTGTCACACAAGACTCGAGCTACCAGGTGTTGAGACTAGGGCCATGAAGTTTTATAAATAATAAAGATGATACGTGATGGACTAATAGGTTGGTTCTTGTTGGAATAATTATTATATTTATGAGACTAAAGCCTCTCTCACATTCTGCTGAATTGCAAGGAATTATTTTCGAACAGTTTACCAGCTCTTTAAGGGCATCAGGCAAACTTATATTGCTGTCCAGGTAGTTTCTGAGCCCATTTATTGATTTACTTGAACTTATTCGAAATCGGTTACAAAGCCGTTCTACTTCTGTTTCGCCATACCTGACTGGAATGTTTGTTGGCAAGTAATCAAATTCAAGTCTTCTAAAAGCATCTGATACTCTTCTTATGATGAAGATGAAGTTGTTGAAAACAACCGAGATTTAAATTATTAGCCACACTTGAAAGCAATTATTCATGTTAATTAATGGTTACCATTCTTCTATTGTCGATTAAAGTTACTGAATTAAACTTACCCTCTTCTATTGATATTTTATTCTCCAAGAACCAGGTTTTTATTTAAGGTTTGTATAAATCTAATGGAAGTTCTTATAAGTTTGTCGGCGAAAATAACTGAAGTGTTTATGTTTTGCAAACTTTCAGAGAGCATAAATAAATTGTGCTGGTATATTATCATACATCAATCCTAAGTCTAACAATAACGGGAGAGGAGTAAATCTTTCTAATAGGCCTTCATAGGTATTTCTTTCCGAAGATGTTCTCGACATGTCTTGTGAAGCCTTTAAGTAGTGGCTCGCAAACGCTTCATAGCCGATCCACACAGCGGAAACTGTTCTTAATAAGCTTGCTACCCACCTAGTATTGAGTATTCGGCTTATTTTATTTATTTATGTATTTGTATAACTCAACCGCACATTCTTCAATTTGACGTTGGTTATTGGGCGATGTGCTCTACAAAGTGTACAGTTTATCTATAAATTATTGAAAATTATTTACACCAGAATATGCAAGGGCTAACTCCAACCTGTGATTCATGCAATGCCAAATAATTATGTTTGGATATAAAAATAAAAATCTTCGTCCCACGCCAGACTTTTTCCCAAGCATTACACTAGCTAGCCCTGTCACTTGTAAAATACCCTAGATTTTGCTTAAGATATTCATGGTAAAAACCATGCTTCTCAAGTCATTTGACAACAGCGTTAAATACTGTGTCAGTCTTTTGATTTTCAAAATCAACCAAATCCAAAACTAAATTGTTTGGTAGATGTTACATACTGTATATGTGCGGTGTTAACATACGATAGCCACACGAGATTTAAACACAGAGAAATAATTAATTTAGTTTGAGCCTACCTTTTAATAGTGATGGAGTATCTGGAGATGCGAAGTTAGTTGGGGCGCCCCAATCTTGTTTCTTGAGCACTTATCACTTCGCTTTCATGTCATGGCTGTGTACTAAGACAAAACACAACAGCGCTTAAAAACAAAACTCAGTTTACCGTTATACGAATAAAAGCGTGTGGGGAGCGCGAGCCCAGAGCAAAATAAGGGAGAAGGGTCAATGCGGTGCTGATACCTCGTGATAATGAATAGAATTAACATAAAAAAGGAATAGAGTCACAGCTGGCTCAGTAGATATAATCGTACTAAACACATACTGATTTCACATCTTAAATACTTAAATAAATAATTAGCACAGATTTTGAACTTAGGTTAGAAGATACATTGATAATAGCGGAGATGTTCCCCGATATTTCCTTAAAAAATTTTACCATAATTTGTTTAATTTCTTTAGGAACATGCTCTATGATCTCAGTTGCACTAAATCTAGAATGGAGGCCAATTCCAACATCTACCCCATTTAGTTTTAGAAGGCTTAGCAAACCAAAGTGGTCGGAGTAAGGTTGATCATATTTCGCTAGATAATATACCGATCTAAAAACAGCCTTAGTTGATTCCTTATAAGATTTATGCATAGTATCACATATCCCCTCTATGGATTGTTTTTTCGATACATCTAAGCTAATCTGGGCCGTTGCATGAACACTTGAATTCTTGTGAAGTAATTTTTTTTCTTAATAATTTAAGCTGATACTATTTATTTTAACCATAAAAGTTACCTGGTAAGAACGCCATTCAGTTGACAAAGAAATACGTTCTTTTTTAAAAGCTCCCAAACTAGTCACTTTAAAAACAATTCTTACATCCTAATTTACCGTTTCTGCTGTTGATCCAAGGAAATTATTATTTTGGCCGCTCCCACATATCAGCCGCTCATATACTTGGCCACTCACCTTGTGTTTCAGCTACCTTGCAAACATTTTCTGACCCTTCATTTTTATCACTCTCCACAACAACATAAATTTTCCCATCTAATGTGAATGAATAAAATTAATATTTTTTACGATTTTAATACTGGAAAGCCTTCTTTGAAAAATGTTAGTCGCTTAAAAGTGATAGGTTGGTGAGAAAAAGTTAGATACATACAATACCTAAATTGGTTTTAACTAAATTGGTGATTTGTCTTCATCAACATTTTCATGAAAGGGCAACGTAATTCCTTTAGGCCTAACTCCTTTTGTAGAGCAACAAAGCTTCAGCATTAAAGTCTATTTCTGCCACACTTTTATGTTCTTCCCATGATTTTCCAATCTTTTTGCCTTATTTATCGACGGTCCTCCACCAAGCTACCCTGCCCCAACGACGGCGCACTTATGGCTTCCTACCCAGATCTGCTCTTGAGATGGTTATTATCCTGTGGTCTCTCTGTAAGAGTGTGGTTAAGCCATTGTCACTTGCACCGACGACTGATCTTCCGCTTGACGGTCTTCTGGCTGGTTTTGTTACATAGCTCTTAATTTGACACTACGTTTGATGACCATAGGCTCAATATATTCCCTAATACATAATAATTATTATTATTAAAATAATTTTTTAAACCCCATCTTCTTACTACCCGTTAGGGCTATACGCTAGAATTTGATTAAAATTAATTGCAATTATATTACAATAATTCAAAAAACATAAAAACTAATTAATGACATTATTATTTTATTTTTTACAAGTCAAGGAAGTCGAAAACAATTATTGTGATGAATTTGGAGAAGCTAAAGTTATTGTCAAATCTTCCATTGGGAAATTTTCTATTTCTTTTAAAAAGCCAAAACGTTTGGAAAATAATCAGACGAGAATGCAAAATGAATGGTTAAATATTGCTTGTGAATATTTGAAGAAAAATGATGGCTAAGAAAATGCGATTGCTAAGAGTTGGGCATTTAAGTTGGCAAGAATGAAACATGATCGAAGAATTTAGGGCAGAAAAATTCATAAACGATATGCTAACCGGAGGAGAACTTGGTACGTTGCAACGGCATTATATTTGTATTAATCAATATCAAAATCCAAATTAGTATTTTGCTACAACACTATACCTTCCATATCTACAGACAGCTGTAGAGTGATGTTGGAATCAAACAACGGCAACATTCATGAATAGCTATCAAGTTATACTAAAATATAAATTTGTATTCTAATGTTTCTTCAGTTAGTTTGAAATACATTTCCTTAAAATTTGCATTGAGCTTTTTCTTCTTACCTGTATATAATCCCTTAAAGTTAAATGGTTGCCTCACATGTTTTCATTACAATTTTACTGGTGGTGGTGGGAGCTACAATAACAGAAAACTGCACGCAATCATATGACCTTATAAAAACCGGTAGGTTAGTGACAATTTCTCTTTAACCAAAATAGCCTTTCTCATTACTGTACCAATCTTGTTTCACGATAGCTGGCCCAACTAGATTTAACAGTTTCTCATAACAAAACCTAGTAATTCGAAAATAATTTTTGAAATTTGTTGGAGTGGAAAGACTAACTTAATTAACAAATGTACTTGGGAAAACGTGTCTCCTTAAAAGTTTCTCCCTAGCCCATTTTTTTTCTCTTTGGTTTCTTCTTACCTGTATATAATCCCTTAAAGTTAAATGGTTGCCTCACATGTTTTCATTACAATTTTACTGGTGGTGGTGGTGGGAGCTACAATAACAGAAAACTGCAAGCAATCATATGACCTTATAAAAACCGGTTGGTTAGTGACAATTTCTCTTTAACCAAAATAGCCTTTCTCATTACTGTACCAATCTTCTTTCACGATAGCTGGCCCAACTAGATTTAACAGTTTCTCATAACAAAAGCTAGTAATTCGAAAATAATTTTTGAAATTTTTTGGGGTGGAAAGACCAACTTAATTAACAAATGTACTTGGGAAAACGTGTCTCCTTAAAAGTTTCTCCCTAGCCCATTTTTTCTCTCTTTGGTTTTCTAATCGATATGGCTACAATAAAAGCTAGAGATGCTTGAGATGTTGAATTCCAACTCGAAACTGAATATAAATTGTCAATATATAATGATCGTATGAGGGCCCCTTTAGACCTTTTATTACAAGTATTTGACTGTATGAGTTTAATTCAAACCTTGTTTATTTATTTTTCTTAAAATATGCCCAAGTATGTATGATATGGCTACATTTGCAATATTCATAATGGTAGACCAAGACAATTTGTAAGAGTTGTTTATTTGGTTTTAGTAGAACAAATAGGTTAAATAGTTAAATAGTGAGCTAGAAGAGTAATTTGTCCTAAGCTTTGTATTCAACAACATATGCAACAGGAGTAAAATATCTATGCTGTACTTTTGTTTAAGGACGAACCTTGCAATTTTTGGTCGCGCTACTTCGGCCATTTAAGTAACTAATAATTGTAATAAATATAGTTTGACCATATTGAATATAATTAATCTTTGTCTTATTCTAATATGGCCGGCCACATTTATAATGGCGTACCAAAAGTGAAAATGTGTTGACAAAACAAAATTAAGTTTTAACATATTCGTGATTATTCTCAAAAATATCATCAATAATTTACACAAACCACATAAATAAATATTTTTTTCAAATACTCTGCATGCCGTGACTTTTCTTTATTAAATAATTGTTAGTGTTTGTTTACTTTTAAACGCGTCTATCTGGTATTCGCCTCTAGGCTTTAGGCCAATGTTCAACACACCGGGGGACCTGTGCATACTATTTCTGTTGAATTAGTTTCGGAATATACTTTGTAAACGTATGCTCGATTAAAGAATATTTTTAATAGACATAATATCGGTTAAAAGTGTATCTTTGAAAGTCATTAGATATAATATAAATGTTGAAAAGTTATTCAACCTTCTTTAAAGAAGGTTGCAGAGTTTTTATCTTGAACAGACACAACTTTTTAAATAATATGTGACTGATATTTTTGCTGAAAATATGACAGCCTTTAGTGAACAACATTTTGAGAAAAAACTTGCACAACTTAAAGACACGCAGGAGAGTATACAATCTCTTTCTTCTTGGTGTCTGCAACACAGAAGTCAGCATAAGAAGATTGTTTCTTGTTGGCTAAGGGTATTAAAAAAAGGTATGAACAGAAATTGAACTCTCTTCATAATGATCATATATTTAGAATAAAATCTAAAAGATAAGTAATACCTATTTAAAAATGTAGGCCCTAGGCTATTATTCAAAAGAATGTTGATCATTGTTGTTGATGGTTGATGTCAAGATAGGATGCCTATGCATTATTTTTGTCATCCTTGTCTAAAGCCCCAAACCAATGGGCAATGTTTTGATACTTAATTCAGTAGAGAGACTTGTACTCGAATAACTATGACAACTGTCACAAAATAATCAGCTAAGATGTTAAGGCCTTCTATTATTTAGCACAAAATAATTTATGACTTGTAGGTATTCACATGATCAACGTTTAGATTTCCGTTTTGGGAGTAGGCCTAGGCCTTAGGGCTAATTCAACTGACAAAAAAAAACCTTTCGGAAAATGAGGGTAGGACCGGATCCAAAAGAGCATAAGCATAAACTATAAGATTTGGGGATGGTGTATGAAAACTGGTAGTATTATTACATACAAGACTTTTTTTAATAGGCCTAAATGCCAAATAATTGATAGTTTAATAATATTATAACGAAGATAGAGTATCGATTGAAACTAAAATTATAATTAGGCCTTTTACAACGTTTTATGAAAACAAAACTTAGCCAAGTCACAGGATACAGCGCAGCATATCTTCTAAAAAGTACCTTTTTAAGAGATTTCACTAAGAACTTATACAACACAGAGCACATCTTAAATTAAGCCTAGCCTATAGCTCAACTCAAGTTTCAAAACATGGAAAATACTCTAGAAATGTTTTGTACATTTAAAAAGCATTTACAACCAGCACGTCAAACCTGTGGCCTGATCCATGATTTTGTGCGGCCTGCAGATCTTATAACGAACCAACATTCAATGCGGCTTTACTCTTATTTTCATATTTGTGACTGTAGGCCTACTTTGTCGGTGAATAAAAAAGAGGTAAGATAGGGGCTTAGATAGCCTTCAAGCTGGTATAAGTTATTAAAAAGCAGGGCATGCTAGAAAGGATTAAGTTAGTAAACAAAGTGCGAAAATTGAAAATTTTGAACTCTTTTGTGGAAACTATCAAAACTTAGCTTTGCTATAGGCACATTATTGCTCTCTGGGCTTGGCAACATTGGTCGGGTATTTCTTACTTGCAGTTTTTCAGGCCTTCTAGTGGACAGTGAAAACATTTGTTAGTAGTTTCATACTCCAGAGATAAATAGGTCCTAACAAAATGAGATTTCACTAAGAACTTATACAACACAGAGCACATCTTAAATTAAGCCTAGCCTATAGCTCAACTCAAGTTTCAAAACTTGGAAAATACTCTAGAAATTTTTTGTACATTTTAAAAGCATTTACAACCAGCACGTCAATCTTGTGGCCTGATCCATGATTTTGTGCGGCCTGCAGATCTTATAATGAACCAACATTCAATGGGGCTTTACTCTTATTTTCATATATGTGACTGTAGGCCTACTTTGTCGGTGAATAAAAAAGAGGTAAAGATAGGGGCTTAGATAGCCTTCAGGCTGGTATAAGTTATTAAAAAGCAGGGCATGCTAGAAAGGATTAAGTTAGTAAACAAAGTTCGAAAATTGAAAATTTTTAACTATTTTGTGGAAACTATAAAAATTTAGCTTTGCTATAGGCACATTATTGCTCTCTGGGCTTGGCAACATTGGTCGGGTATTTCTTACTTGCAGTTTATCAGGCCTTATAGTGGACAGTGAAAACATTTGTTAGTAGTTTCATACTCCAGAGATAAATAGGTCCTAACAAAAATATTGAAATCACTCTCGCCTGTCCACCATAACAAGGGGTCTTTGGTTTTATTCTAATTGTTTTTGATCAAATATAAATAAGTGGCAACATTAACATAGTTTGAATGCATTCAAATTGAAATATATTCTATAAATTTTATTCTATTTTATAAATCAGGTTCAGTTTGTTTCATTATCTCTAAACGATGGTTTATGCTCACTATTGTTTCACTCTCAAATTGATAGTGCAAGTATGCGATGTCTTCTACATAATATGATTCATTTTCACTTATCAGTGCATTGATTAGGAAATATTTCTAAATACAAAAGAAAACACACTATCATGTATATAAAAAGGATTGTTTCTATACATCGAAGTTTCTCTCTATCGATTTTTTTTATTATGGAACCATCGACTTCGGAGATCCAACTTTATTTTACAATTAAAAAACAAAAATTCATGTTTCAAATTTCTTTGTCAAGCAAAGAATGTTAAAAACAGCACTTCATAGGCATTTCTGATTCAAGCGTGATCTTGTATCTAATATCAGAGTTAATTGGTCGTGCGATGGGCTCTTAAAGTAAGGAAAAAAATATTTCTATCATCACTTTTTTTTGTGCACTGTGCTCTAACATGTGCTTGGGATCCACTTCAGTGGCCACATTGTCTAAGGCGCTACTCTCGCTACAGAATATACTACCGAAGATGACGAGATCGGGGTTCGATTCTGGTTGGGTGCACTGTTTTTCTACTCTCTCTTTATACAAATGTGTGTACACTTTCTATAAATAAAACTTTACTAATCCCTAACACACTAATGTAATTAGTAGGCCTACCTATATAGGCGTATAACCCAAACGGGGTAGTAAGACCCAGTTCTGAAACAAACTGCTTCTGTAATTTGCATATTCACACTAATTGGATAGTGTTGGGGAAGGTATAAGGTAAGTATTCCCACATTGGAGGTAGAGTGATAAATCATTGAGGTAAACCACCCTCAATACCAATACACTGGGCTGGGATTCAAACCCCCAATCCTATTATCTCCATTAAACCAGATAAAATAAGGTCACTTTAGCCTACTTGTACACCAATTTGATTGTTACCGTAGTTGCAAAAATTGGAATTTAAAAGTTCATTTTATAATACTAATAGTTTTTTTCTCTCATATTTAGTGAAGGTAGAGCATCGCCTGACACTATTCTATCTAGCCAATGATGTAATCCAGTACAGCAAACGAAAGAACTATGAGTTTGTGGAAAGTTGGGGCACGGCCCTACAGAGAGCAACGCCAATGGTGCGGTAAGTATTTACGATTGATTTTGTAATAGCTATGTTTATGTAACCTTTTTTTTCTAAGACAATATTGCATAGACAAATATGTTGGCGCTGTCTCAGGGGAGCGATCGAACGTAAACAAAGCAGGAAAAGAATTGTTGGCATGGGAGGGTCCTACATAAAGGCAAATTGATGCGGTGAGTGATGCTGCCGAATTCCAAGCAATATTTACTGTGGGTATTTTGATTGGGTCAAATAAAATTTTAGTTTGATGATTAAAATGTCATAATTCACTGAATTAGTGGAGTAAAAAGTAGTATATGAAAAATAAAGCAACTATAACCAATTGCTTGTGGATAAAGTGGTCTCAGCAAAGTGCTGAAGAAACTAGATTGATTTACTGTATTTCAAAAATTATTATAGGCCTGATACAATATTTGTAAATCACAAAATGTTAACTAAAACAATGAGGCGTGTGGAAGAGCGGGAATTATTTTTCCTTTTTAATTTTCTAGGTAAAATTTAATGGGTTTTTCCTTCATATAAATGGTGAAAATCAATTTAAGATTACCTTTTCAAGTAGATGGTATTGCTTGAGATCTTTTAGTTTAGCTTTTTATAGTTTATTAACAATTAAATGTGCCGAGGATGGGGAGATTGAGATTCGAATCTCAGTCCGGGGGGAAATGTGGGTGGTTTTTCCTAAATGTTTTTCCACTCTCCCTCCACACAAATGCAGGTTTACTTCCTCTAAATTTAACATTCCCCATTCCTAACCCATTAGCATAATTAGTACTTAAAGCATATAACCCAAACAGGTAGTAAGACATAGTGCAAAAAAAAAAATAATTCACGTTTCTTTGACGACAACATCATGGCTACTGATTTAATTTCTTATTGCTTCTTTTTATTCGACCACGCAGGACATTCACATCAATTCACTCGCTTTGCGCCACACCTCTCGTGTGTTTAATTGCTTACATAGGACAGTGCCTTATATGGTGATAAGTAAAATTTCGATCAAACTATTTACTGGTACACATGGTTTATTCATCCTTTAGACATATTAGTTTAGTAGAAACTTCATTTTTCCAGTAAAAATGGAGATCAAACTTAAAATTTTGCTAACGGGCATTAAAAAAAGCTTATACAGGATGGCCACAAACCTGGAAAACGGAAAACCTGGAATATTCAGGAAATTTGAAAGCTAAGAAAAAATCAGGGAATTTGACCATGAAACAGTTAAAATTAGGCATTATTTTATCAAAACAAGAGAAACATTAATTTCTCTTTTTGTTAACTCATTTCCATTATTGTTTATTATGGCAATCACAGATAAAGTGAACTAATAATAACCTTCAGACACATTGTGTTGCTTTGATTATTTTCTTAATTTGAACCAAGTTCATCTACTGCACTTGTGTGTGTAAACTCTGTTTAGGTTTAGGTGGACCGGGAGGGCTCAATCAAATTCATGAGACAATATCTGATCAAGTATTTCATTACATATTCATTTGCATGAGTAATGAACAAAAAATTAAAGCAACAACAATATTGTTTATCTCCACTGTTCTAATTCGTTCCTTGTTAATCTTAACAAATTACGTGCATTTGAGCCTGGATCTCCCCATCACTGGGACTGACACCTTTGTCAACGTGCTCACCAGTGCAGGTCACAGACAATTAATATCAGTTCAAACATGTGTGCCATCGAAGATCGATCCATGCTTAGTGGCCAACAGTTATATAAACGGGTAAAACATGATTGACAGGGAAAAATTAAAAATTTTGTATGGAAAACATGGAAAAGTCAGGGAATTTGAAAAAGGAATTTCTGTGGCCACCCTGTAATAACATAGTAATTATTTTATAATGATTCGGATTGGTGTCACATTTTGTGAAATTGTTTACATGCTTAACACATATGGGATTATTAGTGCCAAAGACTGCACTCAAAGTAAACTTCATTTCATTTGTGCATTGCCTACTTTCAAACCACATAAAGACAAAATTGGTTTTAGTGAGAATTCAAACTGGATTCTCTCAGTGCCTGACAAGATTAAACGATATAGCTGGTACAGAAAAAAAGTTTATAGCTTACACATACTAAACTAATTTGAATCTAAAGATTTAACTATCTCTTTTGAACACACCACTATTTTAGAAATTGATTTTTCCCATTTTCTTGCATCTCCACTTCTCCAACAAATTTAAGTTTTGCTCAAATTAACAATTAAATTATAATCAAAATTTCTTCATAACAATAGCTTAAGTTAAAATATTTGTTTGTTGCCATGAGTCCATCTTAAACTGGATTTTTTTTTTTTTTTTTTTTTTT
>CABFWB010000635.1:0-59703 GCA_902151455.1 Timema bartmani | reverse complement strand
TTTTTTTTTTTTTTTTTTCAAAATGATTGAGTTAGAATTGAATTTGTATCAGCTGTATTGAACTTCACATCTACTTTAATTTGTGACATTGAAGTTTTCAGGCTGCCAGATATATTTGAAAAACTATGCTCAGACACAAACCTGCTATATTACTAAGATGTGCAAGATTGTACTTTGTTGAAGTTTATTTTTCACTCATCATTCAAAGTGGCAGCCTTGTATAATTTACTGGGTCTTGCACTATGCTATTTGGACTTTACTTTGGCCATGGTTGTTGAGGCATTTATGATACTTACAATAACTTTGGAATGTGGCAAGTATAATCTCTTAACTATTATAAACTACAGTAGATCCAGATTGAATGGGACCGACAGGTGGTCAGATAACCGAAATGTTGGTCAATACAGAAACATGAGGAGCTGGAACGAAACAAATCAAAATTAAATGAAAGCACAAAATAGATATGAAATAATATAAATAGTCATAGTTCATAGTATAAATTATGCAATAAATTACAAAACCATTATTTTATTCATGTAAACAGAACAAAGGATTTTAAATCAATTAATTGTAACATTTATCATATACTTTAGTATATGCAAAATGCAATAGTTATGCCACTGTTTAAAAAATGAGTGATGGAGTTTGTTTTCCAGCTTTGCTTCTCTTCTTTGAGGTGAGGTCACACCAATAGAACACGTCCTATGTTGGATTAAGCGTAATGTTGGATAGTCGAGACTCTACTGTATGTTTTGAAAATCATTCTACTCTAGTGGGAATACCATCCTATGATAGGTATAAGAGTATTTCTATGTGAAAAAACTATTATAAAATACAATTTTTTTGTGACCAACATTGATAATATCTTGCTATGTAATTAAGTGTTATTTTGTAGTTATTGATAATATCTTTATCAAAAGTAACAGCTGTGATCATATGACTTGATGTGCAATTACATTGAGGTAGATCTAGTAACTTTTCAAGCTGTCGGATAAGTTTCTTCTTAGGAAAGTTGGACTGTATCAGTCATGAATTTGATCTAGGCTATTTTTTATATTCATTTGTCAAATAATATGTTCTGAAGCTGTCATGAACCCTGATATAATAATACAATTACATTTTTTCATTTTTGACAGCAAAAATTATTTCCATTTGTTCAAAACCTATCATTATCATACAAAACACTTCATTAAAATATAAATTGCTTGCAGGTTGGGTATTTTATTTATTTTAATAAATGTCATAGCCATCAATTTAAACTGGTCGCCAACTAAAATAGGAGGCGTGGGGGGGTAAATGTCTTAGTGTTAAATGGTTATCAATGAGAAGGCCCATTTGTGAAATTATTATCTAATGTTAAATGAGAAATTAATTACATTACCAATTATGACAATAATTAGGCTTTCACCTGGTGTGTTGTATTAACTTCAAAAGCTATGCTGCACATGTTCTTTAAATGTCCGTGTATTTTTTTTTAATCTCTAAAAGGTTTAAATCACAGTGTTGCCCCGCACTTGGAAAACCGAGAGAGCCGAGAAATTGCAGGGAAAGACCTTGCAAACACAAAGAATTTTTAAAAATCCAATAAAAATAATGGAATATTTGTTAATTTGGGACATTTAACAGAAAGCTTAAAATAGTCTTTCTTTGGATAGACAAAAAAAAAGGGGGAACTGAAGATAAAACTACTCTGGTTCAAACATTTCTAATTACTTCTTAAACGAGGGCTGTGAAACGACAGAAGATATATTTCCCCATCAATCTTAAATCATCCTGTTTTAAACATAGGTTAACTGACTAGCTAGCTGACTTTACACAAGTCATTTTGAGGAAAAATGGCAATTATGAATAAGTAGGCCTAAATAAACTTTTATATTTGAATAAATACAAAAGTTATTTTGTGTGTCTAAACATTAATTATATTATTCTTAAAAAGTTAATTAATTAATTATATAAAGGTAAAAAAAATAACATTTTTGATGGGCTGGTGGACGTTATTTTATTATTTTTTAATAAGCTGTGATTGTTTATAACTACATTATTTATCTTCCTAATCAGTGTATTTCATTTCAGGATAGAAAAAGTGAAACATAGAATACTTCGTATTTTCAAAATCTGGGGAGAAAGAGGTGTTTATGATGAGGCGTTTATAACTGATTTGACTGGTCTTCTCAGCACTGCCACCAAGAAACCAACAGCAGAGCCAGCAGTTGAAGTAGAATTCCAGGTGATTAATATTTGTCAGCGACGGGTATGTGAACACCTCAACATTATATGTTTCAACCATTTCAATAGTATTACCAGCATCAGTACAGACATGCTTTAAGGTACCACTATTGCAATAGACTGAATGCCGGCGACGAGGAGATTGAGCTTTGAATCCTGGGTGTTTTCTCCTAAATAGTCTCCCACTCTCCCTCCATGCAAATAGGGTAAATTTCCTCTAAAATCCTCATCCAATACCCATTAGTGTAATTAACTGTGGATATCTCGAACTAGTAGTAAAACATGGCAGAGAAAATTAAGTTTTATTATGTGATTTTGTTATATTTAGAAGACGGTAGAGGAAAGATGGAAAGGGAATGAACACAATATGGTTTTTACAGTGAAAATGTTATTTATAATTTAGATCAGTGGTTGTCAAAGGGTTGCTGTCAGTAGTGTGCCACTTAACTTGGATCTTATTTTACTGGAATCAAAAAAAAATATTAATAGGAAAATCTTAAATAGGTATATTTATTAAAATATTCTAATCAAAGAATACAAATAACATAAGTTAAATGAGACACATGGGTTTGTCTTTTCTTGTACAAAACCTATACCCAGGGACATATTTAGTATAAACAGGCCCTATTTACTGCTCAACAGAAATAAGTCATTCTCATTTCTTATTCTTTATGTTTGTAAGCGTAAGCACTGAAAATACCAGCTCGCAGAGGTAATTAGTAGAAAATGGTAATAGCATACTTACAGTATATTCCACTATTGCTGAGTACCCTTTAATTGCTGATATCCAAAACTTAGCACGTAAATAGTTCTCCATATTTCAGCTGTAAGTTGCATCCTGCCTGCAATTCAGCGAGCTATTCACTTTTGCCTTAGTAAGATGGGTTATTGCCTCAGGTTGTACTGAATTTGGATTGCTCACCAAGTCATTCGTTAATTATGTAACACTTCCTTTGGTGGTCACATGGTCTAAGACATCACCCTCATGTTAGACTAGACTGCCGATGACAGGGAGATCAGGGTTTGAATCCAGGTCGGGTGTACTGAAAAGTTTATTTTTTCTAAAATGGTTTTCCACTCTTCCTCCACACAAATGCAGTTACACTTCCTCTAAACTTAACTTTACTCATTCCTAATTTATTAACATTATTAGTTCATATGCATACACCCTGAACTGGTAATAAAATGCGGTGCTAAAAAAAATGATGTAACAACTATGTAGTATATTTTTCAGCACCACATCTTCTTCCTGTCTGGGTTGTACTCAAATGTAAGAGTAATAATTACCTAATACGTTAGGAGTAAGCAAGGTAGAATTTAACAAAAGTGTACCCACATTTGTGTGAAGAGAGTTCAAAACCATTTAGGAAAACCACCCTCTTTATATACCAGGATTAGAACCTCCATTTCCTTGTCATTGCCAGTCAAGTTTCAGTGAGAGTGACACCTAAAACCATGTGTTCACCAAAGCTGGTATAACACAACTAATAAAACATGTAAATCAGCATTAGTAAAATTAATTTATCAAGATTAATTTTATTTTGTCCCCACTTAATTTATTTTTTATAGTCAACATGACCTATAAAAACAGATGAGCTATAATTTTCAAATATACTTTGGCAATCCCCAACTTAGGTATACCAACCTTTACACCGGATAAGTCTTTATATAAAAAATTCGAGATTAATTTATTCAATGCAATTCAATTGAAATATCAAGCTCACTATGGTTTAGTGAAATCTCCTTTGAGTAACGGACACATCTGAATAGCGTAGTCTTTTTTAAAAAGGACTGTTCAAATGCAGTAATTAAATTAGATTAGTTGTAGTTAATAGGCTTAGCTATAGTTAATAGGTTAATATTGTTTAAACTGTTCAAGCACTATGATTTGAAATATATATATATTTTAAATAACAGTCATAATAATGGAAATTTTTTTATACCGAAAGGTGTGCTATTAAGAGATTTCACTGTATTTGTTAGCACTTTAACTGTAGGCCTACAGTTGCTACAATAATAAACTTCTACAATATTTTAAGATAATATGGGCTACAACAATATGTTTCAGTAATTTAAATTTAAAATAAGCTCTAGAATATCATAAAAATCATATTATTTTTATTATTTCTAGCACTATGTCTTTACCACCCATTCAGGTTATACACTTACTAATGTATTAACTACGCTTATGTGCTAGGAATTAGTAAGGTTGAATTTAGAGGAAGTGTACCCACACTTATTGGAAAGAGTGGGAAACAATTTAGGGAAAACCACTCTCCCTACACCCGACTGGGATCAAACCACGGTCTCATCATCAGCAGTCTAGTCTATTAAGAGAGTAGTGCCTTAGAGTGTACAGCCGCTGAAACGGATTTGATTATTATTAAACCGGCTTATGTGTGACAGGTCCTTCCTGCATTGCTTGCCTCTAATGATCAATAACTTGAGATCACATGGCTGTTCCAAGTTAAAACTAGGCATATACATGCTTAAGGACATAGGGATAAAATGTGAATTTTTTCGAATTTTTAAATTTACATTTTTGAAAATACTCCAATTATATTTTTATGATCTTTAAATTTGCCAAATTAAATGTTATTTAAAACAGGGATCAATAAATTCAAATTGGGGAAGATTTGATCATTTTATCTTAATAAGGACTCAAATATTAATATCACAATACTTATGCTTGAATGAAAATTTAACATTGTTCCTTAGCTCTATAACTATATATAACGCTTCGTCCTATAAACTCTCATTTGTAAAATGTTTGTAAGTTATCATGATCAATACATGCCAAATTTCAACAAAATTAAAAAAGTGAACGGCTGGAGTGCTTGTTGATTTCACATGGTTTAACCTCCAAACAATTAGGGTGCTGCAATAAATCTCAAGGATATAGTACTATTGTGTTGCAAGAGGAAAAGACTGAGAAAGACTGATTTAGATGTTAATAATATTTTTCTAAAGTACTTGTCTGAGATATCCCCTTGTTTGAACTAATTGAATGGAGCTAGGCTGACCATAATTCCTTGAAACAAATATGGGATGTAGGTTTGTGGGATGTCCATAAAGGTTAGACATTTAAAAGAAAACGTTTTATTACATACAGATATTGAACTTAAAATAATTCTTCACAGAACCCATACAAAAACTTGTAGGTTAGTCTTGCTGGAACTGCATTTCATCTTGCTCATAAATCATACCATGAGTATATTTTAGATGAACTTATTTTACGCAACAAATTTCGGTCTTTCAGGAAGATGCGACATGTATATGCTGGAACTGACACGTGCACAGAACAGACGCACAAGTGTTGCCAACACATATTTTTTTCTTTTATTTGAATAATTCATTGACATTAAAGTTAAACTATGTATTCATTTGACAACTGTCGATCTCATTCAACATGCCTCTACTGATGGGTACACAAATGACTGGTACCTACAATAGCAGCCAATGATGTACACTTAATTTTATGTTATGATTGAAAGTTTTATAAAGTTTTTATATAAAAAAATTATACAAAAATGCCATTCTTAGTGAAACAATGGGATGACCGAAACATAGTAAAAAAAAAGGTGCTCTCGTTTAAAACAAGACGTACAGTCAGCCTAAGTAAATATGAAAAAGGCAGAATTTAGATCAAATATACCAGAACTTTTTGTGGGAAAGGAGCAATTATTTAGAAATAATCACTTCATTGCACCTAATCGTTGATATAACCCCAACCTTCTCGTCACCAGCAAACCGGACAAGATTTACACTTCTGTCCCATGTGCCCAGCAATATTAAATTTTGATTAGTATGTAAAAAAAACCTATGAATACAGTCATTTTAATTACTATTATTTATATTACTAACATAAATACCTGCTGTTGCATGGGGTAACCACACAATCCCTTATGGAGTTACCCTTAGCAACACTCTTGTTTACTTCAAACAAACAGAAAAAAAAACTTTACATTTTATTTCTTCCAAACCAGCGTTAAGTTAATTTAAAAAAAAAATTAATCATAAATTTAAAATTTCAGCTTCAAGGTGCACTTGTTCATGCACAGGGGTCAAGGGTGTAGACATCTCATTATTTTAGGGGAGAGGGGTCAGGCCCCCCCTTTCTTTCAAACTTTTCATAGTTAGCAAATAATGTTTTGAGTAAGTAGGTATATGTTGAGATAATGGGTGGGAAAAGGTAGTAAACCTACTTACATAAGCTACAAATTCTATTTCTGACAGTTCTGTTATTTAAGCTGTGCTTTTCTTAGAGTGGTTCCTCAAGTAGGATCTTACAGGTGATAGCAAAAATGTTTGCCTCGTTTTTTCGGGCCCCACTTACTCGGCTCATTCCAAGACACGTCCTTTGTTTTCCAATACCATATGAATGTATGAGAAAAGAAGTACAATATTTGAAATATTGACAGAGCTAATTTTATAATAGGAAGTTTTACAAGGTGTATCTTGAAGGTGAATATTAAAATATTCATTAACTAATATTTGTTTGATGACATAGCATATATAATTAAAACTATAATAAGAGTAAAAAAGTAAACATAAGGTTTTTATATGTATTTGTTGACCCTCCTTTAAGGGGGAATCCAACAAATTCCAAGGGGTGGGAGTCTGGACCCCCATCTTTCAATGCCCTTGACAGGGGCTGGTAATTTTTAAATTTTAGATCTCTGTGTGCAGTAGATATTGCAAAGTGCTCGTGACAAACAGGCACACAAACTCTTCGTTTTATTAATATAAATTCTAAATTAAAAAAAAAAGTCAGAAATACTTTATTTAGAAAAAAAACCATGGCATGTTGTATTTACAATTTATTCATAGCTTCTAATTTTTTAAATGGTTGCTTAAGCACCTGACCTTACTTTAGTTAGTCTTTTAATTGTATTTATGGAAAATCCATTTTTGGAAAAAAAATTTAGATAATTATTAAGTGTGGGTCTAATTTAAATATAATAAAATATTTTGTTTTCAATATCTAATAGTAGTTTATTTGATTTTTATTGAAATCATTTGATTTATCTCACAAGCAATGTTGTGATTTTCTATTGACAATTGCCACATTCTACCTTGTTCCAGCCGCCTCTCTTGATTGCCAAAGTTCGCGCTTGTATGAAGCTAGAAAATGACACAGATCTCAAATTGAAAAGACTGAATGAAAGTCCATTGTCTTTCTCTGATGCGGAGGCACTGCGGAGTCACTTGAAAGGCAAGTCTTTTGATTTCTCAGTTTGATTGATTTCTTGAATCTTAATTGTGTTAAAAGTTTTGCTGCAGTAAGGATATACTAAGAAACACTCTTGTAAAGATTGCATTATTTATTATTTCACACCTAGGATTTCTCAACTTGTAGAGGAAATGCAACATCACCCTGCATATTCACAACAATGTAGGTTTTGCATTTAAATTTTAAATTAAAAGAAATCATTGGGGTTCTTATTTTAATTTACGATAAAATATTTTACCTGTTTTAGCTTAGCACAATTAAAATTTTATACACATATATGTTAACACAAACACACTATTGAATGTTATTCATTCCATGGATATAGAGTCTGTAGAAATTGAAATGTATATCTTGGATAAGATCCTTGATTGCTTTGTTTACATATGAATATGTAGAGCTAAATGTATTGGGATCCAATCCTTATTCGAAACACTTTTTTGTGGGGAGGGGTGGGGGAATTACATGCATACTAAAAGTATTTGTTCACATCAACTTGCAGATAGACGCCAAGGAGATGATATGGTTTCAGAAGTAGATGAAGGCATAGCTAAAATGCAGCTTTATGTTAATGCGCTTGATAGCGAATTAAAGGAAAGAGCATCCCTCATTGATCTACTAGATCAAGCAGAGGGCTTCTACAATTCTCAGAACGGAGAAGCCAAAATTGTGGCAACGGTATGTACTGATCTTAAACTTTATGCATATTTTAATACTCTAATCTAAATTATTTGGAATAGAGCACTAGGCTAAATCATGGTTTAAATTAGGAGGGATAGCCAGCACACTTAACTTGGTGATACTCTCTTGATCTGATGAAGCTGTCTGTGACAGTGAAAGCTTGTCATTAAAAATGTGTTTGTGTGTTTTTTAGTGTTCTATATAAACAATTTCTTATCCAGTATCACCAAGGTAAGTGTGCTGGCTATCCCTCCTAATTTAAACTCTAATCTAAATTAGAATTTCTCTACTGGTATACTGGGCTCACAAATTTCTAACATTATAAATAAATTCAATTTTTAAATCTATGCTCCTTGTCTTAATCCAGCATTGTTTTGGGCAGGGAAATGGAGGTATTATGGAGAAAAACTTAAATTTCACTCTCTCTCGATTAACTATTATCAAATCCTCAACCTTTGAGTTATGTAAGAAGGTAGCTACTGACAATACAAACAAACCAGCGTTGCAAAATGTGTATAATATTTGAGGGAAGATTGACCACGATAGAATGACAACGCTGTTTTCCATTAGTAACTATACAGTTCCCTCAGAGAGAATATTCAATGTAGTAACATTGCCCAACTTTTGACATTTATAAAAATACAGATTTTTTTGAATATTCAGTTGTAGCAACTTGGCAGCCGTTTTATTTAAAACTAACAAACTATGTTCTAAGATTCATGAATATTCCAGGCATACAAAAATTTTGGATCCAGAGTGAAGTTGTTGAAGCGCCGCTTGGATGAAATAATTCCTACATTAAAAGATTCAAGTCCGGTACCATCACCAGACATAAATGCACCTTCACCTTCCCCTTCCGGAGGCTCAGAATTTGAGTTGCCAGGAGAAGAGCTTCTAAAGGGTGAGTCAATTTAGTACCCCATAAACTTTAAAATGTATATAGTGACTGTTTTATTAAGGTAGTGTGTTTTCAGCCAACTGGACAACCCCTACTTATTTTGCTCATAAGATTCTGATTAATTAGCTTGATTTATTTGGAATTATGAATTAATTTGAGAATCTCAGTTCAAACTGATGTTATCCTTATTTTTCTCACTCTTAAGTTATGTATGGCTTGTTTTGAATTTATATTTTAGTAGCCTACAAGTTGTTATTTATAAGAACTAAAAGTTATCTAACCTTAAGGAATAGGCTACGGAGGGTGGATTTTTAAGAAAGGCACTAGTATTTGCCTTGAAAGACATTGGGAAAAATTAAACATCACCGCACTCAGTCTGTGATTAAACCTCAACTTCCTGGAACTCTAATTGTTACCAATATTTCCATTGAACAAAGTCACTATATTGAATCTTTCATCATAATTTTCTTAGTGTGTGGATCAGGTTTGATAGGCACCTTGAAAACAATTAAAGCCTGGAAAAGTCAAGAAATGTTTGTGGAATGGAGGACCCCGAAATATTGTATTACTTAGCACAATAAAATTAATAATATTTTTTTTTAAAAGTTAATAGTAACACTTCTTAATGTATTAAACATATGTGAAATAAACAAAATTGAGTCTTTTCCTAAAATTGATTACTTAGCTTTTTATGTGCGAATAATGATCAATAATGTTCATTATAATGAGAATTAACACTACCCAAACTTAACACATTTTTACTTAGTAGCAGACACCATTGTTCTTTGTCTAAAATTGCCAGAAAAAATAGCACCAAATACACTCTCATAATTTTCTTCTTAATATTCTTTTAAAAATCAAAGTTTCAAGCCCAGAAAAAATATTTCTCCCCAGTCCCCCCTAAAATCTAGCAGTAAAGAAGTAAAATATTAAAATATGTTTTTAATCTGGTTATTATGGCAAACAAATTGTGGCCAAAGGCAAATATTTAAAATTTAAGAATTTGAAATGTAGCCATTATTTTTTCCATCCCATATGCCATTTAAATTTAAGTAGATTTTCTTTTTTTTTCCTTTCCAGCCAAAAAATGCCTTTTATTTACCAAATTTGATATAGAGCTCCAACTTTTTATCTAACAAAATCCAATCTTTTATTTTTTTACTACATATGAGAGTTTATAGTCATCCATAAATCATGCACTGCTTTTTTATTAACTTTTTTACAACACCCCCTCCCCCTCCTATGTAACACCAAGTATACATTTATCCTTCTCACCTTATGCCCTCCCCTCTCCCCAATCTGTGTTATGTAACTTTAAATATCAAAAGAGATTGTAATTATTTCATTGGGAAGCTTTTGTGGCAATAAAAGAGGGACTAAGATTTAGTATGAACATGAACAATATAATTTTTCAACACTACATTATTTAAGAATAAGATCTGTGTTACTTAAAACTGTGCTCTAACCCCCCTCCCATGTAACATCAAGTAAACAATAGAGCTCACCCTTTCCCCCCTCTCAACAACATTATGTGGTTCATGGATGACTCCTAAGGAGAAGTTAAATTTTTTTCAAAAATCACAGTTTTTCTCAAATATTTTTGCAAAAAAAAATAATTGAAATGTAAAGTATAGAATCAAGCCCAATGTAAACTATTAGTCCCATCTCCAATTAATGAGACTTTATCAAGGGCATTGATATATTTGTTTTGAATAATTCTTGTTTTAAGAATTTAGGGGTAGGCAGTGAAACACATGAGCTTTTTATTTAATTCCCATTAGAAAAAAGAAGTCATCTTTAGAAACCATTGTTTGAAAATTATGGTTGAAAACAAAAAAAAAATCAATAAATTAATTGGTGTTCAAACAAGCAAGAAGATTGTAGGCGATTGAATATTGACTCATTATCATCATCATGAACTGGTTCTAGCCTGCGGCCAGGTCTGTCTAGTAAAATGCCTCCATCTCCCTCTGTCCTTTCATCATTCTTTCTCTTGCACTCTCTTCCAATCTCCTCCTCTCACTTGCACACTTGCTGCTATCTGTTCCTCCCATCTCTTACTTGGTATCCCTTGCGATCTATTCCCAACATACTTCAAATTCATTAATTTTCTTAGAATCCTCTCCCCTTCCATCCTCATTACATGTTCATACCATCTCATCCTTGCTTCCTCCACTATCTCATATACCCCAATTCTTGACCTTACATCTTCATTCCTAATCCTACCTCTTCTGGTGGCAGCCAGCATGCTCCTCAAAAATATTGACTGAAAAAAATGCTATTCCTCAAAGACAGCAAACTTCTAACCTCACTTCAGATGAACATTCTGGCTATTCTCTTTAAAGACAGTCAATTAAGATGGGGTGCTAGTGAACATGAGTTTAGGGCAGTATTTTCGAAGCTTTTATAGCATAAACATTTATTTGGCCAAAATAAATCAAATATTTCTATAGAAACATAGAGTTTAGTTTTACGCACATGCTAATCTAAACAGTTTTTTAATATCTGTCAAGGGTGTCCTGGAATTTAGTGACAACTTTTTCTTTTCATTTAAAAAGTTTGTCACCAAATGCCGCTATGCTCATGAGAAATATTCATGAACTCTTGAGATTAGCATGTGCAGAAAGCTAAACTCTATGTTTCTATAGAAGAAATATTTGATCTATTTTTGCCAAAAAATGTTAATGCTATAAAAACTTCAAAACTAATGCACCCCCCCACCTTAAATACTTATATACACTTAGTGACATAAAACTTATAAATAGTTTTATTTTAAAATAAAAAATTGCATATAACCCGAATAGATAGTAAGACGCGGTGCGGTGGTGATGATGATGATGATGATAAATAAAATAAATTAAAAAATAAATAAAACAAATAAGCAATAATAACGACGACGACATCGATAACAATGATGCCAACGATAACAATAACAACAATAACAATAAAATAAAATTGGCAGCAATGTGTGTAGGCATTAGCGGGCATTCAACTATTAACTAAGCACATATTTGGCCATTTTGGACTCCCCCTTTTGTAAGCAAAAATAAGTGAACACTCAAACCCTCTCCCTGTCTTGATAACCTTATAATTGTAGTTTTTTTTATTTGTTCATAAAAATAACATTTTTTTATGCAATTTATAAATTTCTGGTCATGACTAACCTAAAGGTGTAAATTGATGGTGCAAAATAATTAACAATAAATACTGTTGTAAACTAAATTTAAATCTATTTTACTAAACAAGTAAAATTAAAAAAATAATACTTTATTGAAATTATATAAAAAAAATTATATTTGGTTAATACATGAATTATTATAGCTATAAAAAACTTTAAACCACTTTTAAAACGATGAGCAAGATCCTTGAAACCGCGTCTCGGGATTTTTAATTACTTATTATCTGTCCATTTGAGATTGCTTGGTCACTGTGCCATTCTGGCCCATCTTACTCTGTCTTACATAAGCCTTGTTCTGATTCCCTTCATCCTTGTCAGCAAAAATAAGCAAAGCTCGAAACCCGTTTCCCCTCTAAGGTGCCTATGTAATACTTGTACACCCCACTACAAAGTTTTACTTATGGTTGAAATCTTTTTTGCATTATAATTATCAAGATCAAAGTTTTCTTGGCTTTTATTGCTCATTTTCAACTTAAATTGATAATAGATTAGAAACAAACACTTTTAAATAAACATTATATAATTTTATTTTTTTATTGTTTCTTTCTTCATTATTATGATTTTAAAATTATTCATAGCAAAAATTTGGCTAAGTTTTTGTCTAGCTTTTAAACATAGTCTGTATTATTAAATTGTTTTTATTGTTCACCAATTTTTTTCACTATTTTGACCTGAAAATCTCTAATAAAAAAAATAAGACAAAGTCTAGTCTAAACAACATGTACTGTATCCTTTTATTTTGAGTTTATTTTTTTCATTAATGAAATCGCTCATTTTAGAAAGGGCTTTATTCCAAAAATTCAAAAAATGAGATATTGCCATACCTGGGTTAGTATAACTTAGGCACACGTTTCTGTATAGAAAGGGATTCATTCCAATTATTCATATGGGATTAGTGGCACTGCAATTTCAGATGGCAGTTAAGAAAGGGCTTTATTCCTATTGTTGCAAAAATTTGTTTGGTATTACTATAATTGATTGCACAACATGTGATATTATTTTATGTTTGTTTTTAGTAATGATATGCATATCTCAATGCTCAGCCGGTAGATTATAAATCAAGTAACAGTGATGGTTATTGATTGTTACAATGTTGTGTATAATAATCTCTGATATGTAATACTTTTTTGTTTAATCACAAATCACAATGATAATAAACATTTTTTTTAATTTCTTAAAGCTTTGCAATGAAAATATTAGTTGTATACTCCTTTGAAAGATTTCATGGTTTAGGTTAAACTTAAAAAACTTTGATCATATTAGAAAGGGTATTATTCCATATGTTAACTCATGAAAGGGCATTATTCCATATTTTATAAAAAAATTATAATAAAATAGATACACTTAGCCAAAGAAACAGATGTTATATAACATATCAATTGCTGTAGTCTTATATATTGTGGCATTAGAAATTAATTTTATCTTTCTACTAACGCTACAAAATGTTTTTTTATCTCCTGAAAAATGTGGATTTTGGAGTAATGTCCTTTCTAAAATGAGTGGTTCAATTTGATTTAATTGTTTCCTTATAATCTTATTCGAAACATTGTCTAAATTAATAAATGGTAAGTATATTCTCCAGAAAAATATGCAACTAAATGAGTTCTTAAGGGAAGAAGGGAGCGCAAGTAATTTTACAGTTTTATAGCAATAACTTTTTTTGGCAAAAATAAATCAAATATTTCTCCAGTAGCAACATAGAGTTTAGTTTTCTGCACATGCTAATATCAGCATATCTTGAATATCTGTCAAAGGTGTCCTGAAATTTTTTCATAACTTTTTTAATAAAGAGGGAAAGTTTTGACCAAATACCAGGACACCCTTGACAGATATTTAAGATCTGTTGATATTAGCATGTGCAGAAAACTAAACTTTATGTTGCTACTGGAAAAATATTTAATTTGTTTTGGCCAAAAAAAGTAATGCTATAAAAACGGTAAAATAACTCGCGCTCCCTTCTGCCGCACCTTAATGAAAATCTACACAGTATTACAAAGGTTTTTTTATGTACAACTAAAACATACAATCATCTTGAAATTTTAAAAGGAATTATGTCATTCCTATTGTTTTTCTTGATTTTTTTATTTTATTTTCCGACATCTAAACACTTACAATTTCAACCCTTTTCCATGCATCCATCCTCGAATATAAAATATGTTATTTATTTATACAGTAATGTTGTTGACTAAATTTACAATTTTACTTTAATAATGTGAAACAGTAAAGAATTACTAAGTGCAGCAATGAAAAATCAACCCATAGTGAATTTGATTTTTTTTATATTTCAGAGCTTTTATTTACTGGTATATAAGAGCTAAGAATTCAGATATTGAAAATCATGATATTGAGATTGATCCTCTATTCTTTCAATACTAGTAATAATTGATCTTATTGAGGAATTAAGTATGACATCCTTTTCCATTTTTATATTTTTCATAGTAAAAAACTTTTTTCATATTTGTCATGAGCATCGCAGAATTTTAACAGGACTTTTTCTCCATACAAAAAGTTTCTATTCAAAGACCATCATGCTCATACGAATATTTGAGGAGTATTTCAATTATAAGTAAGAAATTAACATAAAAACATCTACAAAAGAAAAAATACTAACCTTAGAGTGTGTTCCCTTCCATTCTACCTTGAGGGGCCACCTTGGTAAGAAAGAAATTGTCGCACATACTTTCAGCTCTATCGTAATATTTAACTCTACAACGTGTTGAAAATATGGTTCACACCAAAATATAGTCAAAAGATTCGAACATGGCTATTTAGCCTTGAGAATCCTATACAGTAGGGCTCCCATATCCGCGGGTAATACATTCCTAGCTCTACCGCGGTTACATGAAACCACGAATAGTACCGAACTATTACATAACATGATATTCATGTAACATACATAAATACGGTAAAGTTTAATCGACAAAAACTTCACAGTAAGACATTACCAACATTAAATAAAGTAATAACCTGTGCTGTACACTACAGTGTACTTACTATTCTCCATTTTTTCGTTTCAACGATCACATGTTGATACTGATGATGATGACTGTGATATGATAGTACAATGCCCATAGTTTGTGTTGTTGATAGTACGGTCAGTTCTCGCTTGGCAGGTGGTTTGAAACTTATAAACCTATTTTTCTTTAATTAAAAATAAATAAAATTGGGTAGCGGTAAACCGCGGATACTGAATCAGTCAGAGATGGGGCCTTACTGTAGTTTGAGTTTTATTAATGGAAAACATGTGTGAAAATTTGACATTAGCTCATTTTCAATTACAGTTTAAACATATTTGTCGATCTATGATACTAGGCTTGATGAAAGAAGGCTCTGGATTTATTCTTCCTTTAACATATGCAGTAATTTTTTGATAACTCACAACATAAAGTCTTCAGATATTTTAAAACTAGCAGCAAGCTTTCCTCTTTACCTTGAGATAAAAATCAAATAGCCGAAGCTATTATTAATTTTAGAGAGGAATTCACCATCTAGATATCATATTCTGAAAATTGAAAAATGACACCTGGTCCCAGGTTCGATTACTGTGTCCAGGTGTCATTTTTCAATTTTCAGAATTTAGATAAAAAGTTTCGTAGTTTGGTTTTCTCTCTTGATGACATGACAACAGACCATTGTATTTTAAGCTGTGTGGCCGACAGCAATTGATATTGTCTCACTGGCCGAGGTGCCGCCTTAAGCTACTTATGTTATGTACCTTTGCTTGAGTGGTTATGGGAAATAATGTATGTGGTTTAGGTGATGAGCAGTTTCCAAGTTCCTTTTTGTCAGATGTTCAGCCAATCCAGCAAATTAGAATGGTTACCCAAGAGGATTCACAGTCCTTGGATAACTGTTTTGCAAGCTTCATGGGCAACTCTTTACCATTTGATCTTCAGGTAACTTTAGTTTGGAACATATTTTAGGAATTATAGAAACAGTTATATTTATACTTTACTCATCTTCTTGGTTTTAAACTTTCCTACTTAGTTTCAAAGTAGTTCAAGTCAAAATATTTTATTTTCTAATTTTGTATTAATATTTTTTTAGTCTTTGGTTGGTCTTCTTATTACTGTACAGATTTCTAGTATTAAATTCAAAACTAATGATATTTATATTTAGGTATAAGGCCTTTATATCCTCTAATCCTGTAGGATAGTTGAAGATTCAAAAAATGATAATCAAGATTTTTAAAAAAAATTATTTGTTTGTACATTTTAAATCAGAATTGGGCTTTTAGGACCATTGAATAGTGGTTGCCAAGCCCAACACTAATTATAAACCATAACTGAATCTATGAATGTTAGCAACCAAAAATATTTAGTTAATATTCTTTTTTTCATACAAACTCTTTACCAAGAAATAATGTGAACAAAATCTAAACTGAAGAAAAAATAAACACAAATGAAAAATGTTATCTCTTTATAGTAACTGTTTTTTCTAAAATTCAAGATTTTCAGGTAAAATGATTCAGATTGGGAAAAGCGTGAATTTGACCCTTCTCTAATATTAATCTTTCACACTAGCTTAAAAGGAAGGCACAATAATACATTATCATTTATAAACCAAATTTTCTTTAATTTTATAAGTAAGCTTGGTTAACATTTTGAAACAATTAATCTTCTACAAATAAAAAATTAAAAAACTTTTAAAAAAAATTTATATTATTATTATTATTATTATTATTATTATTATTATTATTATTATTATTATTATTATTATTATTATTATTATTATTATTATTATTATTATTATTAAGGTTTATCTAACAAATTGGATACTGAAGTTTGTTAACATATTTTTTTTTATGGTAGAGTGCACTTTACTTATAAATGTAGAACTCTCAGTTCATTGCTAATGAAGCTACATTATAATTTTTATGTATTAACCGTCCAGGCTAGTTACATATTTACACTAAAAGATTGAGTTCAAGGAATGCAAAATTAAGTGGAAATGTACACGAGTTTGCATGAAGGAAGAGTGAGAAACCATTTACGAAAAATCCCTCTAGTTTACCCAATCGAGATTTAAACCCTGACCTCATCACTGGAAAACTAGACTATATGAGGCAAACCCCATTGTCCATATACTCACAAGTGTGTGTGTGTGTGTGTGTGCGCGTGCGTGTGTGCGTGCGTGCGTGTGATCACCCTCATTAGGATGTTACATGATCAATGTTAAGAGGATTTATGACACAATTTGTCAACCATGAAGAATAATTTGTAAACAGTTTTTTTAGCACTACGGCCTACTAATTTTTCATGTTTTAAGCATAAGTACTAATTACGCTGATGTGTTAGGTATGACCAATGTTGTATTTCGTGGAAGTGTATCCGCATTTGTGTGGAGAAAGAGTGATAAACCATTTAGGAAAACCACCTTCAGCACACCTGACTGAAATTTCGAACCCTGATCTCCACATCATCGGCAGTCTAGTTTATTGCGAGAGTGACGCCTTAGATCATGTGGCCACCAAATTCAGTTTAAATGAGCTTATAATCCAAGCTATATTCTAATTTATTTAGTACACTCCACTATCAGAACTGGTTACTAGCAACCTACGCTCTTTAACAGCGTGAGAAAGATAAATTTTAAGCAACCACCCCAATATTCCCCATAGTAAACCACAAAAGGGGAAAATCAGCACACACCTAGTCAGTAGTTGAACACTGGCCTCCTAGTTCATAATAAAATGTGCTACCCTGCTGGATTTTTCCTATAAATGTTAATCTATTTATAGGTTAGGCCAGGGGTTTCCAAACTATGCCTCGCGGCGCCCCGGGCCATCGCCGGACTTGGTCTGGGGCATCGCTGCTATAGGGAAGAATTAAAACTTGTAATGTATTTTGAAATGCAACATGCAAGTTTTCGATACATGTTTTAAAGTATGGAATTAATCATATAAGAAGAAGACAAATCTTTTTCTTGTGAAAGCACTCCCTTCAAATGAGTTCCGGATTCTAATGTTCCTTGAAAACTTGATGTGATGTCATGTTCAACTTTCTCCATTACATTCTGAAAATGGAGTGAGCCAAGGTCAAGCAATTTTTTTTTAAATATTGGATACATAGTCATTCCACGAAAAATCTAACATGTGAAGGGTGACATGGTCTCAAAAAGTTTGGGAACCCTTGGGTTAAGCTGATCAATATTTTGATTTTTCTTTTAAGAATACCATAGTGATTGGTTTACTTGCAGCAAAAAATAAACTTCTAATTAGGAGTGTGCAAAGTTCACAATAGTTGAAACTTTTGAGACCTGGCAAATACCGGACCACAGAATTCAACCCCTAAGAAACCTTAATGTACCCCTAATGCCTAGGCCCTAGTCTTCACAATCACTCTATATACTTATTGCTTTGTCATACAATGTAGCAAATATTATTGTTAGAGTGTGTGGATCAAAAGGAAGGGGTAGGCCATGTAAGACATGGCTATATGTTGTAGACAAATGTGTGAAATAGAGAGCATGCATGACTTGGTGTATGGATGTTGTTGAAGTGAAGGGAGTATGCAAGGATAGGGAGTGAAGAAAGTTAGTGAGAATAAATTAAGTAAGGAGTCTATGTGAACAGTTTCTTGCCTACCACGCCTGTAAGGGAATGGTAAGATTATATATATATGTATGTATTGTATGTACAATGTAGAATAATGTTTAAAACAGGAAATTAAGGGCTAAAATTCACCCAGAATACAAGCTAAAATAAGAATGTATAACCAAAATGCTCGGCTACAGATGGAAACAACTTCGGCGCCTTTGAACTGCTGATAGCATCCTCCTGGTGGCTGCCCCTTCAAACTAATGGTGACAGATTCAAAACATGCCAGGCTAGAGGAGTTGCTGGACAACAGAATGCTGAACTGAAGAGATTTTACTATATTTCATTTTGGAACGAACCCGAATTGAATTTATGAGATAATCTCAAAGCTTAATAAAGCTCGATAATATTTTAAAATAGATTTTTATGCTTGAAATAATATTATATACTATAGTATATAATATTATATACTTTAAAAATATTTTATTGCAGAATTGTTTATGATAATTCAATCTAATATGATAACTCGGGTTACTATCACATGCAATTATTTCAGACTTTTTCATATTAATATTAATTTAAATGTGTATAACACCTCAAAATGGGAATAATCTGACATACATTTTTAAACAAGTCAAAATTTTGAAGCGTCGCACACCCCTATTTCTAATCCTGTGGTTTGTATGTTTGCCTCATGTTATAGAAGAATCTGTTTGGAGTTACATCTAGTCCTGAAGTTCCGCTTACACTCACACCTCCTCTACCTATCTTTGATGATCATGGAGAACTACCACTGCTTTCAGGTGTCCGCACTGAATCAGAAGTAAGTATGTTAATTATTTGACTAGTAAATCATCAGATTGTACATTTATATAAAAATTGTATCAAATTAACTGAAGAAATAACTTGTTCTTTTAATTTTTCAGGGGAAGCCTATAGAAGTGATCAATTCTAGGTCCAAACCAGAGGAAGGATTCAATATATCTGATTTTTTCAAATCATTGACCAGCAATATTCCTGGCTTAGACATGGACCCTCCTTTGCCCAGCATACCATCACCACCTATCTCACTATTAAAACTAGTCGAGGATGAACCCACAACATTCACAGAATCGGAGGTTTTGGACCCACCACCAAGCAATCAGTACAGTTATCTAATTAATACCATCTCCCCGAACCCTCTCCCTCCACCCCCTCCTCCTCCTGACCTCTTTCCTTTAGAGGAGTCCCAGCCATACAAGTACAGTCGAGCGCAAGAAGGAGAGAGCGCATGGAACACCAAGCTACCACCCAAGTTTCCCACGTGGGGGGATGCACCCGACTGGGAATTGGGCAAGAGCAGTGAATGGATGCCTGCCATGCCACTCAACAAGGTGGATCTCCCACTCAACTTGGACCTCCCTCTCAGCTTGGACACTCCAGAGTCTCCACCTCTCTTTGAAAAGGAAGGTTTCAGTGATCCAGTTGAGTATGATGACTCAGATCCCCTGCTCATGTCAAGCAATGCAGATGTTGACCACCGCACTCTGGTGCCTCTTCCTTTGGAACCTCCACCGCTACCTAAGGACCATCCCAAGGACACCGATCAGAGGACTCTCATGCACATACCACCTGCCACACCAATCAAAAAGGATGTGGACCATCGACAATTGGGACCACGCAAAAAGGATGTGGATCATCGCAATTTAATTAGCCTTACTGGATCGCCCTTGCGTGAATTGCACCCTCCTTTGGCTCCACCTCCTACACCCCCAAATCTCAACTGGCCACGTGGAGACCAAGACTATAGAACCATACCAAAATCTAACCCTTTTGAAACAATTAAAGCAGTAAAAGGAGAAGGGGATCAAGACTATAGAATTCCCCCATCTCGTGCTGTAGGCAGAAAATGTACTGAAGAACTACAGGACAACGTTGAGAGTGTAGACATGGAAATGAGTGACGACGAAGCTTTAGAACCTATGGCTATTCAAACGTTCACTTCTGATGGAAATCCAGGTAGGAAGAAGTTGAGTTTTGACAGGGAAATGGAAGCAAAACGAAATAACAAACCAGTAATCTCTTTCAATATTAATAGCCCTTCTAAAGTTCTTGTTGATTCTCCTCTTAATGAAAAGGAGGAAACTAAGCGTCGACCTTCACTTTTAGGGATTCAGAAGATCCCAACAATTGGGGGTGATAGTCGTCACGTGCGTCCCAGAGGATCAGGGTCTAACCACTCATTTAACAGGCCCCCGCCTAGTCCACATAGTTCACGCGGGTTCAGACCTGTGCTTATACCACCACCACTACCATTACAAATGTTTGCTGATACAGAAGGTTTCCGCATACCCCCACCACAGTTAAATACACCGCCACCTCTTATTCGGGCTGGGCCACCTAATTCAGTAACACAGGTCAAAATAAGTCCTCCAATTTCTCCTAGAAATGCCATGCCGCCCCAAGGGGACTCCGCCCCGCCTTCTCAAATTATGAGTAGCCCTCCTCCCCAAATGAAGGATAGCCCTCAAAAACACTTTCAGAACACCCCTACCCAAATAAAGAATACATTGCCCCCTCAAGTAAAGATCCCCCCACTTCAAACAAAAAAACCTTCTCAGACAAGATCGTTCTCATCGCCCCAGACTGTCCCGCCAACTTCTTCTTTTGTAACTACTTCACCTGTATCGCCAGTAAAAACTACATCTGTGATTCTAACCAAACCTATTCTTTCATCTGCAACTCAGATAAAAACTTCTCTTAATGTACAAAGTAAATCAACATCATTTTCAGAGCGATCATTGCCAGCTCAATCTTCAATTACAAATACAATTGTTGGTATGCCTCAAACAAAGGTAGTGTCTAATTCGGTCACTGTTATATCTCCCTCTCTCTCCCAAATGAAGCCAGCCCTTTTACCCACACCAATGCATCCTCCATCCACTAATACCAATATTATACCTCAAAACAAGACACCTGAACAATCTTTGGTGCAATCTGCATCTTCTACACAAACAAATGACAAGCTTACAAAACCTGTTAAACTGGAAAATGATTCACAAAGCCTTGATAGTAATATAGAATCTGCCAAAAAGGAAGGACCTGATAAAATTAACCAAAAAGATATCTCTACAAAAAATACTTCACAACAAACTGGGACTAGTGAATCTTCTTTGAAGAAGGGTGATGTTGGTGATGTCGCTGTTGAAGGGAGTTCACAACAGATCAATGCTGAACAATTAAAAGAACATCATAAAAACTTGATGCTTGGAATGTCAAGTGAAAATGATCCATGGATGAATGATGATATAATTGAATTTGACCAAATTGATCATGCTGATCATGACCATCAGATGGAAGCAAACCATTTCAACAATCGGCTTGATGATCATTTAAAAACAAATCGTTTTAATGATGAACGGGATGGAAATAATTTTGATGATCAACTTGAAATGGACAGTTTTAAAGATCTGCAAGAAGTTGATCATTTTAATGATGAACAAGAATTGAATCATAACAGGAGAGAATTTAGAGGCAGATCCCCTAGGAATCGACCCCCTAGACGAGGTTTTAAATCCCGAGGTAGAGCCAAATGGCCGGAACCAAGAATGGGCATGGAACCTATAAGGGGTATGGAACCAAGAAGGGGTATGGAAATTAGAATGGGCTTGGAACTTAGAAGGGGTATGGATACTAGAAGGGGAATGGAACCTAGAAGGGGTATGGAACCTAGAAGGGGCATGGGACCTAGGAGAGGTATGGAAATTAGAAGGGGCATGGAACCTAGAAGGGGTGCTCCACCCCCTCACATTGGCAGGTTCCCTTTCCGGCCACCCCCACCACCTCCTCCCCCACCACCAATGGTCCACAATATGAGCTTTGGGCGGCCACCTAGAGGTCCATTCAGGCCTCTATTTCGTGGTGCTATCCAAGGCCATTTCGGTGGATGGTAGTCTCGTTCAGCTTTATCACGGCACTTTTGGTGATTTTATTTCAAGCATAGTTAATGTCAGAGTAAATATATATTAGGTACATCTGCATATTATTGTAAGCTTTGTGTGCTTTTATTTTGTATACAAAGATTATACACTCAAAAGTGTAAAAATTTGTTTTATGGGTTTGAATATAACTTGAAAATTATTTTGTTGTACAAAGTAACCCTCTTTAACTATATTGTTCAGCTTTCATAAAAAATAGTATTTGTTGTTTCTATTTAAGTTAGATTAGAAAGCCAGTTAAGGCTGGGAAACATAGTCATACATTTTGCCCCTAACCCATTTTTTATAATACTTTAATCTTCTAAAACAATAGGTTGTCTTTTAGTCCATATCAATAGCATGTGTTATTTAATGGTGTATGTCACTAAAATTAACATAAAAATATATAATAAATAATAGGACTATTGAATATTTTTAGCAATTACTATAGCCTGTCACCAGGATGATTCAAGTTTTGACCACAGCTTTGCAATGTTTTAAATGGAAGAAAGTAGGGGTCTAATATAGGAACCAAAATCCACAACATTAATAGTTAGAAATACACTTATTGAACACTCTGAACTAGACACATATATTTTAAATGGATTCATGCAATCAAAATTAACACAGTCATTATTGATTAAAATAATATGGTGTGATTAGGTCCAACTCGTGCGGTCTATGCTTTCTTCTGGTTTGCCAATATCAACCGCTATCCAAACAAATAATGGGGAAAAAAGCCCCTGATCTGCATTATCGAAAAACTTATGCCACAAAAAATATGCTTAATCATCTCAATATAGTGTCATAGTCATAAAAAAATTTGTATACATGTAAACAAAGAAAAAATTTAGAGGAGGATAGAAGAGCAAGGCCTACACATTTACCAGAACATTTTAGGCCTCAAAGTTCACAATAAAAACACATAATTTTGTAATTTTTGGGTACATCAGTCCTTTTATCCCAAGCAAGCCTACCCACACCAGTCAGTATTTTTTATACAAACAATATTATCAGATAATTTAATTTAAAAATAATATAGTTAAATATAATATAAATACAACATTCTATCCATCTACCAAGAGTAAAGACACAAGTTTGAATAGGCAACTACAGAATCCATTTCTTTTTTATCAAGAAACAGGCAACAACAGAATCTAAGTGACAATGAACTACCTCTAACCATGCTGCCATAGTTCAGTATGTGTTTCATTCTCTTCTGCTAAAGAAGGGGACTGATATATCCCGAAAATTTTGTAATTATGTGTTTTGTTGTGTTTTAATTGTGAACTATTAGGCCTGACAGTTTATTTGTAAGTGTGATTATTTTAGTTTTATACATACTGGCTCAAGGCAGATTGACCCTCCAGTTCATGAAAGGTTGAACCATACTGAAAAAATTGCATATGCTACAATTTGTACCAGTAACATGTCATTCAATTGCCATGTATTTGTCTTCTTCTTTTTTTTTGTTAATTTAATCCCTTACTTTTTTTTAAAGTGAAATTGGTTTTAGAGCTTTAATAGTGCTTATTGGTGGTTCAGAACCAGTTATTACTATAGAATGAACATAACAACCAGGCCCCAGACCAGTAGTTTACACTTAACTGAATATATTTATGTTATAATGAATGTATTAAAAGAAATAATGTCAACATTTAGTTACTACTTGTATTTTCTATTATTCTATTACATAGTTTTTTCTATTGAATTCTGGGTTTGAAGGTAAATTGAAGATTTAGATTAGTAAAATATTAGATTTGACCCAACTCTATTAATTTTTAAATGGATTTTTGTCAACTCTTTATAAGATAAAAAAATAGTTTCAATAAATCAGATAACGCATTAATGTATCAGCATTAGCATTAACATTGTCTTAGAAATTCAAGACTCTGCTATTGTGTAGTTGTTTGGCTCCAATTAGAACAGATATTTTGGAATTTATATTTCTGTAAACTTTGTGAAACTAGTATTTCATATTGCTGTGTTTATATGTAACAACTTAAAAAAGTATGTGTGCGCGCCTCTTATGATATAAAGATATTCATTAAATTTGTCGGGAATGACTGCCTTTTTAAAAGTTTATTCTCTTAAAGGTTTATTTTATTGGTTTTATAAACATTGAATGGCAGATAGAAGAGCAAAGCCTACACACCAGGAAAATTTAGGGCCAACAGTTCACATTTAAAACACAGGACATCACTCAGTAATTTTTGGGGCACAGCAGGCGAAAGTAAAGAGAGAACTGACTGAATTATGTATAAAGGTTAATTTTTGTCATTGTTGAAACTCACATGGGTAATCTAGAACTTTCAAATATTTTTGCAATGATCTTTTAAACACAAAGTAAACATGCATAAACCAATGTGAACTATTAGTTTTTCCTCCAATTCACTCAATTACACAAGTAGTGCCGACAGATTTTGTATTTAATAACTGTTGTGTTAATAATTTAATAGAAAACAATCATAAAATTAGTTTTTATTTAGAAATATACTCATAAATTATTAGGGAAATACATATTTTTATTTATAAAATACTGGAAAAATGCAACTTTTTGCTTATAAAATACCAGGGGAATGCATATTTATTAGTCTGTATGACTTTAAAACTTATAAAGTTACTATATGAAAGGAAGTATAGAAAATCAGAATAGGAACAAACACAATATGGCAATTATAACATAGTGTATTTCAAAAAGTGAAAAGAGGATATTTTATATTCAATACATCAAAAGTGTATCAACCCTGTTGCTTGGGTTCTTTGGTTTCCTGTTCAAACGTGTAATTTTTGTTTGGTTGCAAGAAGTTTGCCAGCAAAGAATCCAAACAACTCTGCTGGAAGAGATTTGTAGATGACGTTTTAATGTTTTGGACAGGTACCAAAACAAGTGTAGCCGCTTCATTGACTGCATGGTCTAACTTTCTACTCTCCCAGTGTCGGGTGCACTGAGTGTGGTTTTTCCAAACTGGTTTTTCACTCTCCCTCCATGCAAATGTTTGTACACTTCCTAATTCCTAGAACCATTGGAGTAACTAGCACATAAGTGTATAAGCCAAACGGGTAGTAAGACGCAGTGCTAAAAAAAATTACTAAAATTAAATTAAATATCGCCCTATAAAACAAATTTATTATAATTCTTAAGTTAGTTGAATAACAATAGCACACTCATTTCTCATCAACACTTTTAGATCTGTAACTTAACCTTTATGAAGAAACACTACAGTTCATACCCAAGCTACCAACCATCAACATCCATTTCAATAGTAAATCATCATCTTCATATACACCTTCTTTCCTTACTAACTTGATTCATCATCATTATCAACAACTGCTACAAGCATGTGAATGGGTCAGTTTAGTAAAATGCCTTCCCCCATCTTACTCTTTCATTCCCCCATTCGTCCTTTAATTGCTTCCATTCTTCTCTCACATGCACACTTGGTTTCCCTTGCGGTCATTTTCCTACTTCATCTCCATCATTCTCTTTGGTATTCTTTCCTTTTCCATCCTCATTACATGACCATACCATTTCAGCCTTGCTTCCTATACTATCTCATGTACTCGCTGTACTCCCATTCTTACCCTGATAACTTGATTCCTAATATTGTTTCTCTTCTTGAAAGCTAAATGCTACTCACAAACTTCATTCCCAAAGTCTCCACTTTCCTAGTCTCTCTTACATTCATTGTCCATGTTTCTGCTGCATATGTGACAATAGGTACAAAGTATGTCCTGTACAACACTCCCTTACACTTCAAGGGCATTTCTCATTGCCATAGAAGGTCTCTTACACACTATAACAACTCCCCCTGCTGCCCTCTTATTTCTCCCACCCTACACCTCAATCATGCAAACTTGGCTACTGGAGCCGAACAAATATGTTTTGAAAAAGTTCTAGCCAAATAATGTTAATTACCAGCTAATGCCTTCACAATCTGAGGATACCATAAAACATAATAAATACTAAAATAAACGGAGCCCTATTTGAGAAATAATCTACCAAGAAACAACCTTTAATAACATACCACTCACCTTCAAATCATCATCATCAGGAACTAGTTTAAACCTTTGGCCAAGTCAGTTTAGTAAAATGGCTCCATCTTCTGTCCTTCCATTATTCTTCCACTTTTACTCATGTATATTACTCTCCCCTCACTTGCACACTTTCTGTTACCTGCTACTGCATTTTTTTCTTAGCTTTCTTTGCAGTCGTTTCCCTACGTACTTAACCTCTATCATTCTCCTTGAAATCCGTTTCCAACCTACACGTATCATGAGGAATTAGACAAACTTTTATTTGTCCTAAATACAAGCTACACTATCTTAATTTCATCCCTTCTCACAAAAAATCTTCAAGCCAGAGCTACAAGGTTCATGTTCAAACATCCCTCTACTCTTTCAACAATCTGATTCACCCTAAATTATCTGATCTGGCATGACCACGCAAGATGCACAGCCTACCCTAGGCCACTGGGACTATTCCACAAAAAATATAATTTAACATTTAACAGTTAATTTGCAACCACCACTGCATTCCTGAAGGTATTGGCTTTACTACAGAAACACTTGGACAGCGATTGAATGGCCGACCATTGTTTTGATATCAACCACACTAACCCATCTATACCAGTAGCACTTATGCCCACAAACATAATTTTGGATTTAACTCGCACATGAATCAAGAGACAAGTTTTAACATGCAACTACTAAATTTGAGCAATAATGATCAACCTAAAGCCATAGTCCATTCAGCTATCTACTCTCTGACAAAGGAGAGACCTGAAGCTTCCCAGTAATTACTTTGATGTGTTGTAGTTTTAATGTAAACCCGTGGACCTAAATGTTCTGTGAATCCAGACTTTGACCGCATTTTTTTCCCTTTGTTTATTTGTTATATAATATACCAATACACATGTTTAAACATAATCTCTATCCTATTCCTTAGGTGTGACATGACAGTTTTATTAAAATATCGTAAGGGGATCCCTAAAGGTAAGCATCCACTGGTCCGCATCAGATTTTAATCTGCCTCACGGAATTCCATCAGCATTGCAGATGTCCAATGCGGATCAGTGGACGCTGTCTCAATAAAACTAATGTAAAGAATTAAAATATCCGATTCGTGCATTGCGGACCAGTGGACGCTTTCTTGCTTTAATAACTAACTTTTGTACTGATAATATCTTAACACAAAACTTGATAGAATCATTGGTTTCTGCAGTAACCTCACCAATTTGGATTTTTATCATCCCAAGTGTTTGTATTGGGCCCAAATATGTTTATTTGGTGCTCAAAGTTACAGAGCACTGTACTTAATGATTATGGTTAATACATTACACTAAATATGTTTAAATTTAATCATATTTTGAAATCTATGAAAGAGGAGGGATGGACCCAGCTCAGTACACAGTATTCAAGAAATTGTAAATATATTTCATTTAGAAAATCTCGATACCACACAAAACAACTAGGCCTATGATTGTGTGATGCTAACTAACTTAACTAATTTACCAAATTTGGTGCTTTTGAAAGTGTTCATTTATTCTAATTTTGTTATTCCTTCTTAGGTCAGTGAACTAATATTCATGGCATATGAACACCGCCAAAGAAATAGTTTTAAAGCTTTCTTTGTAAAGATTTATCATTCATGAAGTGAACAAAAAGGTATAACTCGCTTTTATTTATAGAAAAATTTAAATGCTGATTCACTTCATGTTAGCTTAAAATAAAGGATAACTCAGAAACAGTTTCATTTACATCTGTTATGTGCTTAACATTATACATATAAATGGTTAAAATTGAAACACATTATTATACATAAATAGTATGTCCAATATATTAATAAATGTGGAACAAAAAACATCATGGTGGCTACAGACGGGGAAAACCTGGAAAAGTCAGGGAATTTTTGAATGACAGGGAAAACTAACTAAAAATAAGGAAAAGTCAGGGAATTAAAAAAATATGTCTAAAAATCCCATTAATTTCGCAACTAAACACTAAAACAAAAGTTAATAATACCTAAATAAAATAAAATTTTAATTTTTAAAATAACTGATAAAACTGTTTATGTTTAGTAGATACAAACTTTTTTAATATGTGATCAATAATAAATAAAACAAGTCATCATCCACCATTAAAACTGGAAAAAAGTAGTCAGGAAAAATTGAAAAATGTTGCCTGGAAAACCTGGAAAAGTCAGGGAATTTTGTAAAATATGTTTTGTAGCCACCCTGAACATCCATCGTAGAAAATAAAAATTGTTTCACCGAAAAGTAAAATAAAATATTGAGCTGCCCTTATTGTTAGCATGTCTATACAAAAGGTGCCAAATTACAAAATTTGAATGTATTATATTTTATTAGATGAACACTTTTTAGTTACATTTTTCCAGAGATCTAAAAATCCCCACTGAACATGAAAGTTTGTGTCTAGTGATTGTTTGGAGTAATAATTATTAATAAGAGTATTTTTACTCGTTAAAAAAATTTTGATGATGAGTTGAAAAATTGTTTGAATAAAATTAGAAGAAAAGAGTAAAGCAACATAAGTGGATCAATGCATTATGGCTTTTATCATGAAAAGAACACAGTTCACATTGACACTATTGCCACTGGAAAAAGAGGTTAACGTTACCTCTTTAATCTTTCAAGAGGCTTCCATTGGTCACTGAATCACTTTCTTTACATGATTTTATTTTTATGGTGTAATTTAAAGACTGAAGGATTGCATAAAAAATTTGTGATACAAATGCGGGGGTACACGGCATGGAGTCATGAAATAATAGGGGAAGCAAAGCATAAATGGTATGGTCATGTAATGAGGTTGGAAAAGAAGAGTATACCAAAGAGAATAATGGAGAGGAAGTAGGTAGAAAAAAGATTGCAAGGGAGGCCAAGAAAGAAATGGGAATGAGCATATAACAGAAAGTGAGCAAGTGAAAGGAGAAGAGTGGTGAAGGAAGAGGAATATGGAGGCATTTTACTGAACTGATCTGGCCACAGGAGGCCAACAGTTGATGATAAGCTAAGATATCTGGAAAACTATTCAGAAAATTAAATGATTTAAAAGGATATGAGGCCGGCTTAACTTTGTAGTAAAGATGACTCGTCTTAAAAAATCTAATAGAACACATGTTTTTACACATGTACAAAATATTATCTTTTTATTGGCTCAGACAGTTTATTCATAAAGAGAGTAAACAAAGTGACTGACTCTTGTTGTTATTTTTATTTAATTTATTTGAGATATTTCACGTCCATGTTTTGAACTGACTTATTATATCATCACACAACAACTTATAAACTAACTTAAATCTAGAACAGACACAACACCCAGCTCCTGGTCGTTAATTAAGTACTATGCAAGGGGAAACCCCCACATTTCACCAATGATAAATTGTTCAGTCATGCCAGGAATCAAACCCAGGACCCTTAGTTCACTAGACAGATAGCTCATTGTTCTTGATTGGACTGCATGGTTAACTATCTACCGTTTATTTCTTGCTCTTGTTTTGAGTTATACTAGACAGATAGCAGCAGCATTTGGGTTGAATAGAAAAAAAAACTTAGCAGGAAGGTACTAGTTTTGGAAATATCTTATTTTGAGTTTATAGCTTGCTTAGATGTGTTTTTGTGTTGACAAATTAAAACATACAAAATAGGATGAGTGCAAGGTGTTACAATGAGGGTCATTATTCTCTCCTTCTCTACCTCTTTTTCTTTATGGTCCTGTGCCACTACTGGTTTTCCCTTAATTAAACTATCCACCATAAGCATTTCCAAACTGCAATTTACACCTTATCCCATTTTCGACTAACATTCTCACAAAGCCATTAGTGAGGTGTGACTTTATTTGAAAATCAAATAGCCAAAGCTATCATTTATACTTTTAGTGAGGATTACTCCATCTTTTAAAAATGTTATATATCTACACAATCAGGGACCTCCTTCCACCAAATTTTTAAACATAAAATTCCATTATTTATATTCTAAAATTGTATTATTTATATTTTCAAATATATTTGAATCATAAACAAGGGGGAAAAATTGCTTTGTTTTACTTGATCTCATACATCTTTGAGGGAGTTGAGAAAGGTCACATATGTGCAGCTCAAAGCTAACAACCTGGTTTGTATCCAGTGTATCATTTGTGGAAACACTTGACCTGTGTGTTTGATTTTTGTAAGTCCAGAGAACATAAACACACAAAAACTAAGGAAAAGGGAAGAAAGTTAAAAAGAGAACATGGTTGTGTCAGGGTGATGAAGACGTAGTTAATGGGAATGAAATGGAGATTTTTTTAAAAAAAGCACCCGTCAAACCATCTTGTCACAATCCTTCATTACAGGACATTTAAGGCTTTGCACTAATGAAAAGTTAGTAAAGTTTCTAGGGGTTAAAGGATACCCCCACCCTTGAGCACATCTCATGGCCATTTAACTGGAAAATTGTATACACGACTATGTTAAAACTTGAAAACATAACAAAATGTAGTTTCCTGCATTTTTCAATTGAAACAGTGAAATCAGGGTCAGTTTAAAAGTGTAATTATTTTTCAATTTTGCTGTATTTTATTTTAAATATGGTAAAACGGTGTCGCTGATCTCAATTTCACTCTTTTCTAATGTAGACTACCGAAAATTGTACTATAATGCGATGGTTGGTTGGAGCTCTTTTATCTATCTTAGTTAAGATTTAAATAATGCTTAGCTCGGATAGGCGATAGAGCTTGAGAAAGGTGTTTCATCGTAGTGTAGTAACTGAGGCTTTTTATTAGAAAACAATTAAATCGAGACCAGGGAAACAATTTTTGTATTTTAAAATAAAGAAAACCATTATATGGATATCATTTTTATTTTATTTTCAAATAGAGAATACAGTTTATCACACTTTAATGTGATTCCTGGTTTGAGCATAACTATGTATTGAATATCCTGGTTAATCATCCTTGAGATGAGCTCTCGATTATTGTAGATACAAATTGCTTGATGGTATTCATTATTTAATAGCATTGTTACAATTTTTTGAGATTATAAACTTTTTAAATAAATTGTTTAGGTAGAGTACATTTTAATTTATAGACTTCGTTAAAATTTGTTTGTTAAATCCAAACTCTATTTCGATATGACTAACATACGTCCACTGAATTTGTCCCCTCACAATTTAATAAACTTTTGAGCCAAAATGTATACAAATGGTATATATTTTCAACGTGGGTCTACACTATTCACACTTTTTAGTTAGTTCATGAGTTATAAAACAACATACAACCATAAGAAGACATTGCACATCTTTAATTTTGTTATTTATTTGAGATATTTTAACATTCACTATCTGAACTGATATTATATCAGCACTTGACTTATAAACTAACTTAAATCTAGAACAAACACAACACCCAGTCCCCGGCTGTTAATTCATCACAGTGAAACGTGAAAGCCACATTTCACCAATGAGACATTTTTCGGCCATGCCAGGAATTGAACCAGAGAGTCCTCTAGCTCAATAGACAGACACGTTATTGACTGAGTTAAGGTCACATCTTGACACTTTTTATTAATTCATTAGTGCATTCATCCATGCTACTTTATTGTAACGTAATTGTGAAAACATTAGTTTGTATCATTATAGAAAATTTTAGTAGTATCAAGTTATAGAATCATTACTAGCACTTGATGGGCTAGTTTGATTAAATGTAAATACAAACTATTGATTACAAAAATGTGAATAACCTGCATCAACCATCGCATGGTTTAAGTTTTCATTCTCACAGTATACTGGAGTTCCAATGACTAGGCCATATTTCAAATCCTGGGTTAAGTGTATTAAGGTTTTTTTCTCTAAATGGTGTTTTACTACACAAATACAAGCTTAATTCCTCTAAATTTCACCTTCCTTAACTCTAACCCATCAGTGTATTAAATGCAGATATCCTCGCCAGGTGGGAAGATGCAGTTAAAAATGTATATAATTATTTCTTGTCTTTCATTGTCGTAAGACCTAACTGACTGACCTTTTGTCTGAACCTGTGTTAGTGTAATAAAACAAATAGAATTATATAAATTTTAAAAGACAAAAATATGTTGTTGTAAATAGGTTGAGTGTTTCCTCTCACGGAGGTGGTTTGGGTAAGTTTCTATTTTCAGCAGACTGTGAGGAAGCTCATTCTCAATTTCTGGTCCACTTCTGAACTTAAGTTTGATAACTGTCTCTTCTTTTTATTACTAGTTTGGGTTTCATGCTGAAAAATCATTTTCACACATGAAGATGCAAACGGCCTAATTGTTTTTATTGATTCATTTTAATAAAGCATAATATTCACCTTTTGAAGTTAACAACCTCACCAAACCAGAGAAAATCAACAAATTATTCAAAATTAGTCACATATTGCGTCGCTTTAAACCACCTCTTGCCTCTCAGTTTGAGAAACCCTGATCTAGAAAGCTTGGGAATGAGGAAGCCCGGGGAGGTGTTATGCATACATACCCTTTTGTGTGTACTCGAATTCTTCTTTGACATTTTAAATGGTTCCTTTTGTCTTTGACTATCCATAATAATGTATCATAGTGTTAAGGGATTTAAACTTAGATTAGTTTTTAAGGACAAATTAGGTTGTTTGTTAGTGGTTTGTAATCTTATGTTTCATCAACTCATGATTTAAGTTATAATATTATGTTTATTTTAGCCCTTGTTATTTTAATTGTATTTCTCTGATTGTTTGTGTTATATCTTGAAAGACTATGTAATATTCTTTGTATATATAATAGGCTATTATTACTCTCTCTCTTGGAAATCATTTCTTCTATTTTTCCAAGATTAGTACTTGAATAGCATCAGTCATTCTATGGTTGGTCTTAATTTTTTTTTTTCTCTACCTTCCTTCTGGGCATGTATGACATTGTTTCCCTATTTATAACATCAATTTAAGTTTCAAGTTTGAATATTTAATATTTGTTTAATAAAGTGGCAAATGAGTAGATTTATATAAACTAGTATTGTACATAAAACTTATTTAGTCTACTACTCAGCACACAAAGTACTCTGTATCACTATTATGTTTTTAAAGTTGTTTTTGTGTGTATATATTTGTGCTGACAGCAGAATTTTGTGTTGTCTCATATTCACCTCTAAGTTAAATTAAACTAATCTTCAATTTGACATTAGTTTTTACAAAATCTATTTGAAAAATAACGAGAAAGGTGAAAAGTATTGGTTGTAAATATATTAGTTGGCACTCTGCACTGTAACATATGAAACAAAATTAGTCTTTTATTTTCTTGCAATGTACCTATTATGGAATACACTTTCCATTCTTTACTAAAATGTGCTTGTCAGAACCTTGGTTCGCCCTATTAAACCCGTAGGAAAACGGGAGACTGCTATATATTAACATTTCTAGTATGTAGTTAAATAAACAGAAAAGTTTTTCATTGTGTATTTCCCCTGGAATGCTGAACTATCTTAACTAAACATATTGTCTAGCATTGAACAATCCTGTGTTTTGAAGGTATGGACAAAAAAAAATCAAACTAAATTAAGAAAATGAAGTGACCAGAAAATGATTTTCTTAAACTATTTTTTTCTGATTGATTTTTATCCGATGGACATTATAGTTAGGTATGTATTATTTCTTTAAATAATTATTTTGGGCCTACACGAATGTTATGAAGCTCACCAAAAGGTAATTTTTATGCACTATAAATTAAAGTGTGTGGAGTTGCTCACTCTGTGTGTAGGGAAATGTATTACTGGATTTTTTTTGTGTTTTTTCCGGTCCTTTTAACTCTTTTATATGTTTCAACTCAGTCTTTTGTAAATCAAAGTGATATTTATTAGGGTTTAATTGCTGTGGCTAATTGCTTTATTTGTCATTCAGCTATATTACTTTTGTTGAATTGGTTTTTGTTTTCTTTTTGTTTCAGTAATTAGTTGAAGTTAGTGCTTTCTCCATCATTGAATTCATAATGAACATTTAAAATATTTCTCCAACTTCTGTTGCCTGGTTACACATTATTGAATGATTTTTAAAATTGTAAAATAAAAATTATGAAATCTTTGTTATAAAAATGTGTAGATCTTTCAGATTATAATTTCTTCTTTTAGTGAAATGGTGATTTAATGCCATAGTCTTGTAATTGTTAACATTGATTTGAACCAAGTTTATATTAATCTCAAGTTGTCCTTTTTTAAAAAAAAAAGTTCACTTTATGTTTTTTAAATGTAAAGATTATTATTATGTGTAATGAGTAAATCTTCTTTTGCAATAATTGACTATAGTATACACACACAACAAGCTAGATTCATTCACTTCTCATATTATTCTTGTACGCCTAATCAAAAATATTTTGTGTCCAAATCGAATATATTCAATTTTTTCACATTAGGCATATGATTCGTCTGTGCCAAGATGGCTTTAAAAAAAACTTTAAAAAATTTAATAAAGTATTTTTATGATGGTATTTCATTAAAAACAAAATTGATGTATTTACCTCATTATTGTGTCTCAGAACAGTCATTTGGATCTAAAAAATATTAACCATATTTCATCAAATTCATTGGATACAGTATACACATCAGGCACAGTATAGAAGATTGTGGGAATGTGCTCTACAAATTATTCTTGTACACGACCCCAGTGTTTGATTGATTCATGTGTACTCATTTACTCTGAAAGGCAGACAGATCCCATTATGTCCTATCGTCTAAGCTGCACCATAGTTTAACTCGTCAATGCAAGACAGCTTCCTTTCAGGCCAAACAAGAGTGTACATGTTATACCAAATTATTTTTATAGGTTCATCATTTGGATTCTATGAAATTTAAAATCTTTCACTGTGGCTGCTGTTTAGTTAGTCATCACTTATGTTCTGTTGTAAACATATACACGTATGTGCAATAAAAGTGTGTTTTAGAGGTGTTTGACTTAATGTGTTAAATTTCCATCGAAATAAATGTTGACTATTCCCTTCATTATTGAAATTTTTAGCTACCTTTATTTGAGAGATTTAAAACTAATCAAAGTCTGTGAAAGATTTATTTTATGCTCAACAATGTTTGTGTGTGGGGGGGGGGAGGTGAAGAATCTTTTTTCAAGTTATATTACATCATTGTGTAATTTAGAAGAATAAGTGTTTTGCTTATATACAACGAAAACGTCAAACTTATATTTCTCTTCCCATCTCCTCAATATTATAATTATCTATTTTGTTTTTTTAATGATTTTACATTCATTTACTTGTCCATCATCAATAAAAAAAAGGGCTCACAAAACAAATTGATTCTACAACAAACAAATGAGAAGGCATTTTTTTCAGTTTTTCTTAACTCTACATATAGTAGATATAATGTGAACTATAAAAGTTAAGTTTGAAGTGGTATGGATTGCTTCTCTATTCCACAACATCTGTGTCATTCATTCCTGACTCACCAGTGGAAGAATGTTGACTATCAACGAAATATCCTAAAAGGTGGTACCAAATCAACACACAAACAGAAACATGTGTAGACACAAATAAAATGAAGAAAAAGCAATGAACCCGCAAGATAAACAATTACAAAAAAAAAAATGAATGAATATAGCACTATAAAATAATTTCCTGCACATGCACATCATTTTGTAAGTCTATAATAATTACTATTTTTTAATAACAAATTGCATCATAAAAATCTTTGCTTTCATTGTTTGTATTTGATGGCATAGTCAAATGTATTAACATGTTGGGTATAATATGAGCATATTTCTGACTCATTTTAAAACTATTCCGTTTTACTTCTAATACTGTATGTGAATTACCATAGTTATTCAAACTATTTTGCTTCAGAAAGAATGTTTAGCATATGACTTAAAATGGATCACCAAAGTAATGATAAAATTAAAAATGTATTGTGTCATAACTGCTTAGCAAATGTTAATTATTTTTGCCAAGATTTTGAGCAAAAACTTAATTTGGCAAAAAGATTTATGATGTACAGCTCACTTTAAAACATAAAATTATTAATTCATCTAGTTAACAGGCTGACCAATTTTTGATGAAGTTATTTGTATTTTGTGTGGAATAAAATATTATCCATAAATTATGTCCAACCAAAACATAAATAAACCATTAAACCTTCATCTGTGTAGTACAGTATTATGTTATACAAGAGCTTTAATTGGTAACCAACATACCAAAACATAAATAAACCATTAAACCTTCATCTATGTAGTACAGTATTATGTTATACAAGAGCTTTAATTGGTAACCAACAATAATTAAGAACTTTGTGTTTGAGTGTAACTAAGAGTTAAAGCTGATCTTGCTTAGAATAGGTCATTGCTATTTTTTTTAATGTGTTTTAATTTGATTCATGTGAAAGGAGGATAGGAGAAAGGCTTACATACACACACACATACCAGAAAATGTTTGGTCCACAATTTCACACTTAACCCTTTTAGTGCCACAGTAATTTCATCATTTTTGTAACTGGTGATTTATGTTGCCAACTGTAGAAAATACTATAGTGGATTGTTCTCTTTCTAGTGAAATATACATTTCTAACACAGTATATTGGGAAATGCTAGAAATAAAGCAAATCTGGAAAGTCGACTACATCAGCTTTGGCACTTTTAACGATAAAAGGCAAAACCATTCAGATCGGACCTTGGCACTAAAGGGGTTGAAATACATTTTGGGGTAAAACAGAACCTTTTTCCAGTCTAAGAGATCTGTGCCGAAACTATACTATGGCTAGAGGTTGAACACTGGTTAGGATCCTATATGGGTCTACTCATACTCTAGTGTTTATGTTTTGATTCTTAAATGTGTTTGGATTTTGATGCTGCCTGTTTAAACTTTACTTTTTTTGTGTGTGTGTATCATGCTCAGAAAGTTTGGTGGGAGCTGCAGCGAAGGTATGTTAGAGAACAAGTGATAAGAGAAAGTGGAAGGAGGCACCATGGTGGAAATACAGGGTGAAGGAAGCAGTGGAGGAGAAGAATAAATAATTTAGAAGAAGTGTTAAGAATAGGAATAAGGAAACGGAGGGAGAATAATAAAAGAGCGAAGCAAGTAGTACGAAAAGCCAGGAAGGCTTGAATGCAAAACTGGACATAGATGCTGGAAAAGGATGTGGAAGTAAGTAAGAAGGTATTATATAGTCAGGTAAGAAACAGGAGAGAGAAAGACAAGAAGCTAAAATGCTGGATAAAGAAGAAATAACAATTACGACAGAAGAAGGAAAAAAGGAACTATGGATGAGATATTGCGAGAAGATTTTCATCCCAGAAGAGGCAAGGGATGAGAGTAAAAGCATGAATGGGTCACACACAGAAAGAGGCGGAGGATGTATTAAAGAGGATTAAGCAGGGAAAAGCACTGGGTATGAACGAACTGGCCATGTAAATAATAAGAGCTGTAGGAAAAGCAGGAATACATTGTTTATACAGGGTGCTGAGAGTATGGAAGGAAAACAAGGCATCGAAAGATTGGAAAAGGGTAATTATAGGCCATGTCGAAATATTCTGTGCATCACACACTTGAACACTTTATTGCACACTTTAATCAAACTTGTTTCTGATGCCCTTAAGTGCATAGGGTGCAAAAAATATATTGTTCCTTTTAAAAGAAATGTTCACCCTATGGAAAGAAATTTAGCCAATTAACACATGTAAATGAATCAATCAATACCACAGCAACTCATTATAGGTTAACAATTTATGTTTATTTAGTCAATGTAAAATGCACCTTTATCTGTAAGTGTGCAATAAGGGGCACATCATATCTCCCCTTTATTAAAGTGTGCCATCAAAAATTACTTCCACCCTTTAGGTCAACACCATTGAAACTTTCAAGTGCACTTGGTTTCCAAAGGCCCTTGGACAAACTATTTAGACACAGCCATTGTACCGATTTTTAAGAAAGATAAGAAAAGGTGTATGAATTATAGGGTAATAACACTGATGGGGTACTATACAAAAATATATGAGAATTTACTGGAAAAGTAAATTAAAGGAGGGCGGAGAGAGGAACAGCACTGATTAAGGGAACAGAGGTCTGCAATAGACTTGATCTTCGCTAAACGACCGACTGCTGATGGAAAGAAAGTATGGATTTGGGAGGGTCTAGGTAATGATATCTATGGATGTAGAGAAGTCATATCATAGTGTGGATAGAAATAAAGTTTGGAAAGGGGAATTTTAATGATAATGAGCATTTATGATGGTAATATGAGTTGTGTTAAATTGGAATGGTTCCAACTAAAAAATGGAATGAAGCAGGGGAGTGCTCCTCTTTCACCACTATTATTTATAATAGTAATGGAAATAATCATAGATATAGTGTCAAGGAAAGCCATACTGTTTGCCGATAACTTGATGGCATGGGGAGAAGGAAGAGGAAGTGCAGCAACAACTACAGGGATGGAGTGAGAGAGTGTGGATTGAAATTTATCACGTCAAAGTGCGAAGTCATGTTAATGACAAGGAAGAGGAGAGGTCCTAATAAATCTATAAAATTGGATGATGTAGAGCTTATTAAGGTACAAAGGTGTAAAATATCTTGTAAGCATTATTAAGGCAAAGGATGGAAGTAGAGAGGATCTAATAAGAAGAGGGCAACAAGGGTAGTTATTCTATAGGTGTGTAAGAGACCTCCTATGGAGAAGTGCCCTTCAAGTGTAAGAAAATGCTGCATAGGGTGTACTTTGTACCCATTATCACAGTAGAAACATAGACAGTGAATGTTGGAGAGACTAAGAAAGAGGAGAACATGGGAATGAAGTTGGCGAGGAGCGTGCTAGCTGTCGCAAGGAGAAACAAGATTAGGAATGAATCTACCTGGGAAAAAGTGGGCGTACATAGATAGTAGAGAAAGCAAGACTGAGATGATATGGGCATGTAATGAGAATTGAAAAGGAGTGGATACCAAAGAGAATAATGATGATTAAGTATGTAGAAAAAATATCTCACCGGAGACCAAGAAAAAAATGGGAGGAGCAAATAACAGAAAGAATGCAAGTGAGAGGGTAAATAATGGAAACAATTAAAGGAGGAAGAATGGTGGAAGATGGGAGGCATTTTACCTACCTGACCAAAGTCTGGAAACAGATGATGTTGATATTTCTGCGCAGCGGCATCTACTTTGAAAACATGATCAAATTTAAAACCAACTTACTCAAGTGTGCATGCACTCTGTAGCTAGATACAAGCAGACAACTCCTTTGACTTGTTGATAGGGCATTTGAAATACCGGTATCTTGTCATTTGGAAAGTGTGTGTATGGATGTATTGACCTGTCACGAAAAATATAATATAAAAACTTCCACTGTGTAATTAATCTAAAATCTGTTTTTTCACTCGATAGTAAATCCAGTATGTTGATATAATTATATTCAGCTGTTTATAGTGTGAGTTGCAAATTGTAATGTCTACAAATTTATGAATTCCTGCACCACTTAAGATTCTGCACCCATCTTGATGGTCATGTGAATCAAGCTTTTTTTGTATTTATTATTATATGATGAGTGTTATTAATTAATAGATTGTGTATTGATTACTAGCTAGTCAGGACAACATGGTAGCAAGGGAGGGGAGAAGGATGGATTTATTTTAGCCTTAGACTAGAAAATATGTCTATATTTGGTTAGTCCTTAGTGGCAAAGCTCCCATCAAAAAATTTGAGAGACATTGCTACTCTGGTATGAGCCAAAATCAGCAATTTTGTGTATATGTGTGTGTGGGTGGGAGGTGTGTATAAATGTGAATTAATTTCCATTAGCTATCTTGCTCATCCTTTCCTTATTAGCATAGTTGAAAATGTGTGCAGCCAAAACCAATAGTATCAAAATAAAATCATACACAAAAAAAAGTAAAGTTTGAACAGGCATCTTCAGAATCTAACCACTTTCAAGAATCAAGACTCAGATTTGACTAAATGACATTAACTAACTACCAACCATAGTCAAGTCAGTATTATACTCATTTATGCCTAAGAAGCCTGAATTGGCCTGAAAATTCCTGTGCTGTGTTCTAAATGTAAACTTTAGGATCTACATATTTCTGGTAAGTATGTAATCTATCACCTTCTATCCTCTTTTTAGTAGTTATTCAATTCAGTCATTTGGTGGTATTTTTTATAGTAATACATACATACGATTTATTTGTCTGGAGATACATTTGATATTAGAGAAATCTGAATTACTTGGGTAAACAAATAGATTGGTCTTTACAAGACCAAAGACACTCGTTTACAGATTTAACCTACCATCCTTCACAGCCTTCATTGGGAATTGTTTTAAATCTCATTTTAGGATGTTTAAGTTGTGTATGGATATTATAAATTCTTAATCCCCATTCTCACTGTTATAATTTCAGTTTAATCATAAGGGACCCTTGAAGTTTGGACATGATCATAAAGTTTGGATTATCCACATCAAGTAACTCGATATACAAACAAAACAAAATTACCTATTAAAGTTGTAAAGCGTTATGTGATTATTATATCCTTATCTTCTTCATTGAAGTAGGACCTTGGTCAACACTTTTGGATGATTCGCTTAATACTTTTGTTTAGCAAATTTAGTGGCAGGTGGGGATGTAAATGTTATCTTAAAGGGCCAGTTTCATAGTCAGGCTTATCACACCTCAAGTGCGGCGCTCTACCAAATATAGGATGACACTTAACTAAACTAGAATGGAATGGGCCAGTTTTATAGTCAGACTTAACACACCTCAAGTACGGCATTCTACTAAATATAGGACGACACTTACCTAAACTCTACTGAAATGGGCCACTTTCATAGTCGGACTTAACACACCTCAAGTGTGGCACTTTACTAAATATAGGACGACTCTTAACTAAACTAGAATGGAATGTGCTAGTATCATAGTCAAACTTAACACACCTCAAGTGCGGCACTCTACTAAATATAGGACGGTACTTACCTAAACTCGAATGGAATGGGCCAGTTTCATAGTCAGACTTAACACACCTCAAGTGCGGCACTATACTAAATATAGGACGACACTTACTTAGGCTCAAATGGAATGGGCCAGTTTAATATGTGAAACTGGCCCAGTCCATTCTAGTCTATGTTGTCTTGTATTTAGTATAGCGCCGCACTTGAGGCGCACGCTATCCGACTATGAAACTGGCCCTATGTTTCATTTAAGCAGGCAGTGAAACATTTATTTTTGGAATTTGAAACTATTAATAATGATAATTCATATATTTTGTGGGCTCAAAATTTCCAAATTAATAATTAATTAGCTGAAACTCTTTAGTGTATTTATACTTTAATTAATAAATATATTTAATAAAATTAGTGTGTAATGAAAATTCTAAATTAAATTTTTGAAATCAATGTGATTGTAAATGAGATCATTTTCTAAAACAGTTACTGAAGCATAGATTTATGTTCATCAAGCAACTTAGCTAAATTGATTTTATTTTCACATAAACAAGAATAAATAACATTTAAAAGTTTTTATTTTAAAAATACTTTTCCAATCTGTTTAGTTATTTAAAAAAATGTTGGTATCTTTATCTTGAGTATTAAATATAATTAGTTCATTTCTGATTATTGGTGATGCAATGTTTTAACCAAATCTCTTATCTATCCTTTTTTTCATCAAAGGAATTTTATTCATCATATAGCAAAGCTATAAACATACTAACATCAGATAATAGTGCCAATTCAATTGATTTGAAATCCCCTTATCTCCCAGAAGTTAGTAAAAAATTACCTAACTCAAGCATTTCTAGAAATAAATCAATTTACATTTTTTAATAGAGGTGTTCGAACAAGGGAGAGTTTTGAGTCTCCTAGCCCCCTAAAAATTGAAATGGGTACTGAAAGTGCCGGCTTGAAGACACCCACTGATTCTATAGCTTGGATCAAATAAGTTTCCTATCAAATTGTCTTGCACATGTACACTGTTGGAAGTTTATTCTGATTTATAAAGTGGGGCCTTAACCAGAGTGATCTATTTTTGGGTGTAGGGTGTCACGGTAAATTCCCCAAACAGGATATGGCAAATTAAAGTGGAATTTTCTTAAGATTTTAATTAGTATTAAAGAGGGGTTACAACAAAAATACATTATTTTTTATATCTTTGAGGGAGGGGGGGTTGGAGGGGGTTTAAACCCCCAGAACTCTCTCTCTCACACACACAATATGGCTCTGAAAAGGGCCAACTATATTTCTGAGGGTATCAAAAGCTCATTTTGGCCCTAACTGACCCCCTTACCACCTTGCTCCTATGCCTCTGAAAATTAATACAGTTGTAAGAAGGTTTTGGGTGGCCTTACGCCAAAATTAGCTTTTGACGTCTTCATAAATGTGGTTTTCCCCCTTTATAATCTTAGCACCACGTCTTACTACCCGTTCGGGTTATACACTATCCTTTATAAATCAGAGTATGCTGCTAGCAGTGGTTTGTCTAATATGTCTGCTAGGAAGTTTGATTGGAAACTGCTTTGATTTAAAATAAATAATCCTAGCAGGCACCCACAGCGACCATAAAAAGTGTCTTCGACACATCTAATCTTGGCAATTATATCTATTTATTTAGCATGTTCCTTTGAAGATATTTTTCTTCTTAAATCTTAAACTTGTGGTATACTTTGTAAGCATCATTTTAAGGAATGAACAGTACTTTTCGGAATTTACTCTAAAATCAATTATATGGACAGAACATTTATATTAAAATTACAACTAAATTAATCATTCTTAACTCTTTGACCACCAAATGATTGAAACATCTTTAGTTTCCAAGAAAAATACTCTCCCTCTTTAGTGTAGGTAACCAATTAATTTCTAAACTTGGTTCAAATCAAACTTTAACATTATATACCTGTTAATTTGTCAAAGATATTATATCAAATTCACTTTCATTTTGCAGAGCTCTATTTATTATATGTATTTAAAATTAATTAAAACATACTCTTTATTATTTGTACATTCTACATACAAACAATTGAAATATTTTAAAAATAATTGTTGTGTTTATTTTTTAATCAACTGGTCAGCTTATGCATTTCTTTGGATCACTGCATTATAAAGCTGAAAATAGTTGCAGGTCCAAGAGCCAAATTTCATGTCAACACTTTTTAAGGATTAAAGTCCATGACATCTAGCTAGATAGGTTTATAGATCTTTTAGATATAATGATAATGTGCCATTTGCTACGCCTTTGTTATGCTTAGTACTGTTTATATATTGGTTCTAATTAGATTACAGACTAACCTTTCTAGCTTGCACACTGTATTTAGTTGTCCACTTGCGAAGTGCTCTGCAGTTTGAATGACATCATCAGTCATCGGTTATTTGTAATGCATTTTCAAGTTTAAACTATTTCACTATATAAATTAAGTCACCCCCAGGAAGAATTTCATTAACTGATTAAAGTCACTTTTGAGTGGTAAAGACATTAGCAACCAGTAGTGGCTCATGGCTTGGTGACACTTCTTATAAATTATTATTTCTCCTTTGAGTTGCTAAACTTGCAAAGTATCGACAGAACATGTGTTCATTTTTTGTTTTGTTTTTATTGCTGCAGACAAGTATATTACTGAATTGGAAAAAACTAGGGATGTATCTAAGGTGTCCACCAGCCAAAGCAACTCTGATACACCCCCTCTCCTCAACCCTTATCATCCCACATACCGGTTGTTCATTTGAAAACTTTCCACCAAAATATCTCGAAAACAACGTATTGCATAAAAAAAATGTTTTAGACAAAAGTTGCTTGGTTCTGAGGGGGAAGTAAGGTGGGAAGGCTGGTATGACCTTGAGGGGTGTTGCTAAGGTGACTTTAAGGTCAATTTGTTTTTTTTAAATAAGACTCCCTATTTTTTTTATTACATTTTCTTGTAGATCAAGTTGTGCTATTTTCAAATTGGTGGCTTTAAGCTTTTTAAAGTAAAGGTTATCATGGGAAATGAGCCTCACAAGTTTCTAAGTCGCCGGTACCAGGCGCGGCATTAGAATTTGGCCTATTCAAATATAACTTGGGAAGGTACAAGTGTTTATGTGTAAAATTGTAAACAAAACATTGTTTTTAATATCAATGCCAGTTACAATTCCTTTAGTTTTCTTGTTTGTTTTCTACTGTTAACATCACTAATCTTGAAAAATGGTTTACAGTCTGGAAGAGAGAAAAGAATTGATTTTTCTGTATGGAGCCAAAGCTCAATGTGCTCGAAGAATGGCGGCAACATTCAACCAAAGACATCAGGATAAAAAACTTGTCACATGGTTATGTGTTGGATCTTGTTTGAAAATTTAAAGAAAATGAATCTGTCGCAAACACAAAACTGACTCTCCTTACAATATTGACTGAATTAACTCGAGTGGAAATTTTGGGCAACTATATGTAAAATCCCAAAAGTTCAGTGCGGGAAGTGTCAAAAATCTACTGGTGTATCAATTGGTTTGGTTCATAAGACATTAAAATTAAATAAGTCTCATCATTATAAAATGTAGGTACACTAAACACTAAGTGAAGATGATCTTGTTAGGCGAGTACAGTTTTTCAAAGAAAGGATTGAATTATTGAATGTTAATCCATTGTTATTAGAATATATATACTTTTCTGACGCGTGCATGATTTTCTTAATTGGTTTTATAAATAAACACAACTGTTGTTATTGAAGTGATCAAAATCCTCGTATTTTTACTGACGGACATACACAATGGCCTGAAAAAATTCACGCGTGGGCAGGTATATTAGGTGACACGATTTTTGGTCCGATATTTATTGACAGAAATTTGAAAGGGGGAAAATACTTGGAAATGCTTTAAGAAGCTATTCATCCTCTCATAGCTCACACCCCAGAAAATCAACTAGACAATCATGAAAACATGGAGCTTGGTGGAGATCTTTTACATTTTCAGCAAGATGGAGCCCCCCTCACCATACATTACTCGTTCATCATTGGTTGGACAAAGTATTTAATGGGCAATGGATTGGCAAAAAAGGATCAATTGAGTGGCTAGCAAGGTCACCTGATTTAATGCCTCTAGATTTTTTTCTATATGGACATTTAAAGTCCACAATTTATGGGACTAAACCAGCAAATATCAAAGAGTTAAAAAAAAAAGAATAACAGTGGCATGTAGAAGTATTACAAAAGCAACCCTACAAAATGTCAGACATTAATTCGAAAATAGATTATATCATTGTTTAGCTCAAAATGGAGAGCATTTCGAAAACCTCTCTTAAAGTTAATTTAAAAAGAGTGGTTTCTCAATAATTACTTTACAAATACTCATAAACATGAACAAATACACGTGTGCGAGCACACAACACACAAACACTTACACCTTCCCGAGCTATGTTTGAATAGACCAAATTCTAATGCCGCGCCCGGTGTCGGCGACTCAGAAACATGTGAGGCTCATTTCTCTTGATAGCTTTTGTTTTAAAAAGCTTAAAACCACAATTTTTTAAATGCCACGTGATCTACAACAAAATGTAATAAAAAATATAGAGTTTTTTGGAATTCGTTTTCATGATATTTTGGTGGAAAGTTTTCGAATGAGCACCCGGTATATGTTTGCATCCAATACATGCCTGATTCCCCACGTGTTTACTAAATGCACACAATCTCACACATCTTCCCCCGCACTCACTATATGGTGAAGTCTATTATGTCTTCATGATCGAGCGCTTTCAACTCAATATGCTTGTGGCCTTTTAAACTTTTGTTCATCAAACTCGTCACACCAGTGTGCATACACACTAAACATCTAGCTCGTCTAGTCTGCTTTTCCGGTGATGGGGGGCTAAATTTTGAATCCTTAACGAGTATACTGAGGGAGTTTTTTCTTTCCTAAATATATTCTCACTTTCCTTTCACACAAATGTAGATATGTTTCTTCTAAATTATACATTCCTTGAGCCTACCTCATTAGTGTGGTTAAATGCCTATAGTCCGGGCAGGTTGTAAGAAAAAGAAAAAAGGGAGTTTATCAGTGTGAAATTGGTTGCCACCACATAAATACATTCCTAGAAGGGACAATTTATCAGTTCATTCCTGTCAAGCTAAGCTCTACTTAACACCACTGTAACACTTCATCGCTTACAACTTCTTACTTCACAGAGTAATTATTGTACTATTGAGTGAAAATTACCATTAACATAGTCTATATAATTTGTAGTAAAAATGTTTTTCATAATTTATGTGAATGTGAAAATGTACTAAAATTGTTCCTATTATTTTATCTAAAAGTAGTTCATGTATAAAGATTACCTTTTTGTGTATATGTTTTGTCAATAATACTTTGTACTAGTGTAATGTTCAAAAATATGTACAAAAATTATGTCTATTATATATTGTCTTTAAAAATCCTCAACACACATTGTAAAAGTATAGAGAAATCTATATCTAAGAAAACACTGTTTATAGTGGGTGTTGTTTTTTTCGTGTAATTTTATGTAAGTTACAGAATCTTTTTAATATCCCTTTTTACTGTTTACAGGTGACAGAAAACATGTAAATGTTTTAATTAATCTTTGGTTTTACAAAGAATGACTAGTGTGTATCACACTGAAAGTTTAGCACTTCATATATTTTACAAGTCAATTTTCTTATTGACTATAACAAATATAGTGATAACTTTATGGTATTTATTGTTGTGAGTGCATGTTTTGGGTACTTTGGGCAAGATGGTTATTCGAAAACTCGTTTTACGGCATTGGTCATTTCCATTACTATCAGTATTTTTCTATAGGTTTCTTTGTTAAGTGCATTCTTGGTTTAATTTTGCACATTTACTATTATAACATTTTATTTAATTTTTTTCTAATATTGTTTATTTCTACTGTAAAACTTTTTTTGTTCATATTTATTAGTTTTTTGCTCAATTATTTTGAACAGTTATTCATTTGTTAGTTTTTTTCCTTCTATGGTTCCATCAAAACAATTTTTTTTAAATAATGTAAACAATTCTTACTTCAAGTTTTTCATAGTCAACTGTTTGTATTGTGGCAATAATTAAGCATGGTACACACAACACAATTTCTTGGACAAAATGTGCAAGAAATCGTAAAATATTTTGGTCACATCGATTGCATACAAGGTTTAAGTAACCTCAAGAGTGTTTACACAGCATATTACTGTGATTGCATACAATACTGTGAGCAATGCAATAGTGTCTTTGCTTTTGGTGGAGTGTCCAGCAGATATTGTTTTTTTTATTATTATTTATTTAGCACCACGTCTTACTACCCGTTCGGGTTATACACTCAGATATTGTTAACAATCCAAAAGTTGTACAATAAAAATGGCCGGCATAGGATGTGTTCTATTCCTGATATTGTATACAATAAGTTGTGCAAAGTATATTTTGTACATTCTTTGGTGTTCACGCAATGCCATCTTTATGTTACAATTTCTTGCACAACTTTCTGTTCAATAAGTTGTTTCGTGTGTACTGGGCTTAAGATTAATTTACTCCTCATTACATGGGAATGATCAAGCGACTCAACTTGTAGGTGAATAGTTTTCTGTGATTTGATTATAACAAGTTTTCTATCTTCTTTGGTATAGCAATAGTATAAATTAGGGATTTAATGTATTCACACACATGTATTTGTAGCAAGTAAGTGTGCATGGGAAGTTACACACCTATTAACATTGACAGTAGAAGTTGAATTTTACACACAAACATCATTTTTTGATTTTTATACTCGTCAGCTTATCAGTACCATCTAATTAAAGATAATGTTAACTGTGATAATTTTATTCTGATCATGGTGGCTACAGACAGGGGAAACCTGGAAATGTCAGGGAATTTAATCAAAAATAGGAAAAAGTTAGGGAATTTAAATACTTGACTAATTATGCACCTATTAACATTTATACAAAATTAAGGGATTTTCTTTCCCGATGTTAAAATAATGCATTGCCTAAATATGTCAGTCTTAACATGTGATTAGAGTATAGGATTTGTTTTATAACACATTTACAAAAGGTCACAAAAATACCTATAACAGTAAATACTGGAAAAATAACTTATAAGAATGTTGTTGTTTAAAATTCTTTAGGATTGTTTTCGAAAAGATGTGGTCAATGTAATGAACAAGGAAAACACTATAGAAAGGTTGAGTTGGGATTTTTCTTCTTCTTATTATTCTTTAAAAATGTTGTCTAGAAACCCTGAATAAATCAGGTAGTTTTATAATACAAGTTTTGTAGCCACCCTGATGGTGCTTTTAGCTTTTTGCTCACTCTTAACAAAAATACATCCACTATTTTATTTTTTATAAAATTGTAATAAGAAAACTTTATTAATTTTTCCATATGAGTGAAGGTATTTCATTAGATTATTTTCCATAAAATTATATTTATTATTTTTATTTCTCTTTTATTCACACATTCACATATTTATACATCTTATGTTGTGACAGCTGACCATAATCGTAACCCTTTGCTAAAAATTAAACTACACCAATACAAATGGTTTTTGAACATAAGAGTTGTTGCATTAATGGATAAATTATTTAAAGATTTGTTTAATTTTTTAGTGATTGAATATATCGTCGGTTTGTAGAGTATAATCTATAGTTGATCATCTCTGGTTTATCACTTGGTCTNATCCAAGTTCCTTGACTGGAATGTGTCATTAAGACAATATTAAATTTATCCAGTATAGGTGTTTGACTTGAAATACACCTATACTGGATAAATTTAATATTGTCTTAATGACACATTCCAGTCAAGGAACTTGGATTGAATAGTCGACTATGTGCAGATACTAACTTTCTCTATGATGCTACACTATTGGACGGCTGACCATCTAAAATCACATGTCTTTGGGTCTTACTCTGCATCCATCTTCAAATTGTAAGTTTTGAAGGGTGAGAAAACCCTTCTGGTTGAGGTTTAAGTCAACAAAGTGGATTTCATAAATTACTAATTAGATTATATTATGCGGGGGTCCGAAGTCACAATACCTTCTCAAACAATCTTACATAGGTGTTTTGTACAAGTGCTAACATTTATATTCGAATGTAAAAATTATGTTAGAAAAATCTGATACAAATAGCATAATAGGAGGTTTCATTGGAAATAAACCCACTTTAAGCACCAATAACTGGCGACAGAAGATCACAGTAAGTATGTTTCAAATATCCCCAGATGGGTGTCTCGCAAAGAATCAGGAGAAAACATAAGAGGATCATTAGCATATCTACTAGAAGAGATAATGTTCAAGGTAACATAAAAATGGATTTTGTTGTTCACAAATACTATATTACAAGGTGAAAATTCACATCCTTATTTTCAGAACTCTTACAAGTTGTCCAACATGGCTACATTATCTAAACAAAGCTATAAACTTAAAAGACAAGCTGATATAAAGTTTGTTGGCTAGTAATTTACTATAGCATGTGTGAGTCATATACATTTATTTGTTCATATGTGCAAAAATTTAATATAAGTTTAGTTTGATCTCTATGCTTTATAGAGTATTGTAGTCTTGAAACAGTTTATATTAAATACGCTACTGATATGTTTAAGCCCTTTAGCTGAATTCCTTAGCACTTCATTTTAAAACTTTTGATCCATACTGATACACTTACCACTATTTAAGACATCTTTAATCATAAATATTTGTAATAGTAATTTAATTAAATTTGCTTCATTGCTTTACAAACATTCTTTTGTGGCAAAAGATATTTGAGCAAATGTTAATCTTTATGTAGGCCTAATTTGGAAAATGCTTAGGAATAACATAATCATCATCATCATCATATGTTTCCAGCCTGTGGCTGGATCAGTTTAGTAAAATGCCTCCATCTTCCTCTATCCTTGCACCTAGAGTTTTGAGCTGGGGGCTTTTTACATAATAATTTTCACAATTGCACTATTATATATTTCAATAACTGTAATATTTGGAAATTTGATTTGGAGTAGGGGGATAAGAAAGATAGAGAATCAGCAACACCCCTAAAAAGTGCGAGTTCGGGGGTTCTCCCCCCTGAGAAAAATTTTGATTTCAAAGGATGCAAATGGTAATATTTAAGCTAATTTGAACCAAAATCGAATCCACGGCCTACCTTCTGTCACTGTGTATGCCACTGGTTAACAGGTCTGTGTTTACACATTCTTCTTAACACCCAGGATTTGCAGTTGGTGGGGGCATATAATAATATAAACTACCCCTTCCCCTATTTCTGATACAACCGTGTTTACATAATTACTCTTAAATGATAATTTCAATTACTGTACCCACGTCAAAACTTTATGTACAAAGAATAAAGACTTTAACCATTTCTATAAAATATTACGGTATCACACGTCCAGTTTTCATTTAAGTACAAATTTAAAGTAAAATTAAAAATCAATAGAAAAAAGTATACCTTTGAAAAGCCCTAATTACTGCACAAAATCATTTGTATTATATTAAATATAATTGATTAATTGACAAAATGGTAATCATATTTTTGTAATATTATTTATTTTCTGGGGGGGGGGTCTTCAGCCCCCACCCCGTGGGTGCTCCCCTGCTTCCACCATTCTTTCTCCTTTTATTGCTTCCGTTCTTCTTCTCTCACTTGCACACTTTCTGTTATCTGCTTCTCCCATCTTTTTCTTGGCCTCTCTTGCGGTCTTATTCCTACATACTTCATTTCTGTCATTTTCTTTGGCTTTGGAACACTGTCACCTAATGCATGAAGTTAACGTTTTGTAACCAATTCTGATAACAACAATAATGACAATCAATTTTGACAATAATGACAACCTTAAAGCTAGTCTGTTGCACTTTTATAAACTTTTCATGTAGTTATTACGTTTGAACATTATACTAAACACTACATTATCTTTATAGGTTCTTCTATGCTTCACCTAAGTAAAATACTTTATCACAAACTTTACTAATTTATTAATGATTTTGGTATACTGATATAGTAATGAGATAAACTAGTAAATAGTAATTGAAATAGGCTTTCAAGTGTATGTTAATGTTTAAAGATAGTGTAATTTCAATATAAATTAAGACTGCTAGAAATTATATAAATTGATGAAAGCTGCTACAAAGACTCATAGATTTATATAAAAAAAAAGTTTGTAGTCTTCATTAAATAATGAATTAACTGCATATGAGACTATTTACGAAAAATACTGTCATTTTTATTTATTATTTCCGAGCAGACATAGTTAAACTTTATTAAAAATAACGTTAGAGATTAAAGAAAAACTAGGTGTTTCATAAATATCAATCAGGTATTTTGAAATAAATGCAAAGAAAATCAACTAATTTGATATTTCTAGTACATATAAGTTGGCCCTACCCTCACACATCTGGAATGATATGAGAAAAAGGCAATTAAAAAAAATAAGACTGAAAATATTAATAACTAATGAAGTAACACAATAATTAACATAACTTTGTAATCAAAAATATTATTTTGCACTACATTAGTGTTTTGGTGTAACCAAGAATCCTGGAGCTTAACTCCCAAACAGGTTTACTGATGGAGTTTGATTTTATTCACACTTAAGATTAACTCCTTTCAAGGCCGTAGCCAGCCAATAATTTCAGGGTAGGGGGGGTTCGGTGGGCACCTCCCCCAAATGCCGGATGATAGAAAAAGTTCTAAATGAAAATCAGTTCTAGAAGCTCTCTGAAGTGTATTTTATGGAAACATTACCCCCCCTAACTGCCGAAGGCTAGGGAAATTTGTAGATATGAAGTTTTTTTTTTTATGGCAAAACAACCCCCTAACCTCCAAAAGGCTAAGACAAATTATAAATATTAAACACCTAGTAGCTCTCTAAAGTAATTTTTATGGCAACATAGCTCCCTAACTGCCGAAGACTAGGAAAAGTATTTAAAATTAAACACTAATAGAAACTCTATCTGAAGTGTTTTTCATGGTAGCATAACCCCCTAACTGTTGAAGGCAAGGGAAAAATATAAATACTAAACACCTTTGAAGCTCTTTAAAATGTTTTTTATGGCAACATAACTGCTTGAGCTTAAGGCTAGAAAAAATTATGAATATTAAACACCTCTAGAAGCTCTCTGAAGTGCTTTTTATGTTAACAAAGCCCCCTAATTTGTACTTGTGCCTTAATTTTGGTATTGTTGATCCATAAATAAATCCATATATATTTTAGGAAACAGTGATTATAATTGTTAATAACCCACTAATGTGTGTTGAGCTTCCGGTGAAACAACCGTTTTTATATAGCTAAACCTCGAAATTATTATAATTCTGCATGCTTACCAATTATGGATTCTGTAGTTAAGCCTTTGATATTCTCGGCTGAGCTAGCGGTCAACGTCCAGATTTGGTTTAATAGTTAGTCTGATGCTTCACAGATGGCAGTATATGCAACTTTGGAGATGCAAAATTGCTTCTGCGCAGTGCGTGTATAAGTATTATGACTCACAATGGCTCTAGATTTGAAAGAAAGTCATATTATTCGAGAAATTTTTTAGAGTTTATTTATAAATTAGAAGAAAATTAGTGTATATCTAAAATGATTTTATCCAAACAAATTTTTCATCAATATTCAAAAAAGCAAGCTTAACGATAAGATCAAAATAATGTAACATGAACAATGGAGGAAGATGAATGGATACTGTACCTTCCCAAATAAAAAGGTCTGATAAAAAATATGTATTTTTTGTGGTGGAGTAGTTTCAAATACATTTTCTCATTCTAACAACCAGACTATACTAATTTTAAAACTGTGGCAATGAACTATTAAATGGTGTAGCATTTTAGATGTTCCATTTAACTGTTGGCAGTCAATTGTCTTGCGTTCAAAATATTTTTTCATTTTGTTTGGCCTGATCTAAGCTCTAACAGCCACGTAGGTGGTTTAGCGGTAGAAATTTTATAACCCCCGAGACGACCATACAATACATCACTGGGTCTACAGCCCTTAAATACATTTTTAAATATCGCCCTTATTAAAAAAAATTTCCAATCCCTTATTTGGAATGTGTTTAACCATCTTCACATATTGAAATATCGTACGTAATCATGAAACCAGTGATGATCAAATAGAGCCAATTTTTTTATTGATACTCTGTATTATACCTTTATTTATATATTTTATTTTACATTAATTAGTCTAGGTTATGTTTATGTTATTATCAAATTATAAGAAATATTTTTAGATCATAAATTTTGTCCAAAACTTTTACTATTTAATAGATGTATATTTCGATGACAAAGTTACTCTTTTCCTTATAGGTAAATAACCATTCGACTTTTTTTTGTTAACATAATTTTATTATGAACAAATCTGTAAATACAATGTTGATTTTAATAATTTAAATAAAATAAAGATTAAATAAAAGAAACGTATTCATATTGTTACTTTCTACTTTACTGTTACCTTACAGGTAGAGAAAGTATTGTGATCGTCAAAAAAATCGAACTCGAGATTTTGATGAATTTAAACGTTGTATGACCCCCGAATCTGAAAAATTGTTTGTTACTTTTCCGTCTGTCTGTACCTCGGCGTAGAGCTTAAGCTATTTTACCGATCGGGCTAAAACATGGTATTTAGGGTTTTCATAGGGTTGCCCCGAGGGATTTTTGGAATTGGATATGTAACCCTAAAATTAAGGGTAAAAATAAATAAATATCGATTTTATCAAAATCTGTTATAGCAATTTTTATTAAATCTCATTTATAAACTTTATAAACAAATTGGTTACTCTCAATATTTAGTAAAAATGACTTTAAGGGTTCCGGTCTGATGCGTAAATTCTAATTTTGCACCATATCTTCGCAACTCTTCGAGATATGAATTTGCTTATCATTGCAAATATGTAAGTCTATTCATAATAAAAATCTTTTATTTGAAACATATTTTTATGAAACCAATATATTTCAAGCCGTACGCAAATAAGTATATATATATATTTTTTTTAACTTTTCAAACACTATTGCAATCGTAAAAAAAATGTCTAGCCCGAGATGTTAATGGATGTCGACTTTTCATGACCCCCCTAACCCTAAAAAGTGTTTTTTGTAATGCCGTCCCTATGTGTGTCTGTTTAACTCTAAAATTAAGAGTAGTTTAATAAAGGGTGAAAAGAGAAAAGATCGTAATTTTCAAAATCGGCTCTAACGATTTTGATTAAAATTTGTATCTAGGCATTGATTAAGATTATAAATAAAATGTATCTTTTCATTTTCCCATGAAAATTACTTTTAGGGTACTTTACGGAAGCTGAAATTTCCATATCTCCGCAACTATTTGAGATACCAAATAACTTATCATTGAAAAGTTGTAGTAGATAACTTATTGTTAATAATAAAAACTTTTATTTGAAATATCCTATATATGATTTCTGTTGTCAACATTCTTTTTTCTAAACTAATACAAAGGCTACAGCAATGAATAAGATATCAGTGGATAGGATTTTTTTTTTTTACCTACTTCTGACATAGCATACTCAGTTTACGTTAAAAAACGTTGTTTGTTTAAAATTTAAGTTAAAAGAAAAATCAAATAATATTTTTGTATCAATTACCAAAAATAAACTCTCTTTGCTATTTTGTGTATACACTTCACTGAGTATTTAATTTCAAAAACCCAACAAAAGACTAAATCGTTTTTTGGGGGGAGGAGGGAGGATAAGGTTGAATGTGCGAAAGTTTCTCAAGGGTTTACTGGCATTTTTATAAAACCAATAGTTTCTGAAATGTTGGCAAATATATTGATATCATCTTGTGAGCTTTAGTTGTACAGATATTCAACGCAATAATTTTCTAATTCCATAGAATAAGTAGATAAGTAGGTCTCTCAAAAAGTTTGTTCTTTTTCCTTTTTGAGAGACTTTAAGTTCTTTTTCCTTTAACCTCTTAGGGAAAATGTTTGTACAACAATGATCTATCATTACCATTTTTTACTCATAGGTCAATATTTACCTTTTTTATTGGTCTAAATTTATAAATGAGGAATTTAATAGCAATGCGATAACAATTAGATGTACAACCCCTAATAAAATGCCGAAAGTTTTAACCGGAAGTCGAAATTTTAATACGAAGTGCTGACCCTTGTGGACCCAATATCAATATTCTTATTATTGACCCAAATATACAAATGAAGACTTTAATTCTTTAAAATTATGAAATTTAAAACCGGGAACCGAAAAATGCTTTACGTATGTATAGCGCGATTTTTATTCAGGTATGCTAGTGTTTATAATTTCGTTTCATATATATTACGAGTTTTGATATCTAAATTTTTAAACAATGGAGTGAGAAAGTGCGTGCGGAGTTCCGCACCATTTATTTATCCTTTACAATTTAGGTTTAAAAAATACAATTCTAATTATTATTTTTTGTTTTTGGCTCTTGGAGGTATTATCTTATTTTGTGTTAAATTTGTTTGAATGGAAATAGTGTTTCCATGGTCAAACAACAATTTTATTAAAATCTAGTATTATTTATAAATTTCGACTAACATTACTATAAAATAATTTTATTTTTAAATACATTTATAAGGTAGAGTCGTAACACTATTCGAGCCCTGATCTTGATTTTTTTTTTTTTCGATCTGAGTTTAATTATAGGCCTACCTCCTGGTTTTACGCATTTAATTACACTGATTTTCAATGAAAGAGGAAAGTATAACTCAGAGTAAATGTGTCCCGCTTCGGTGGTTGAATGTTCTAAGGCGTCACTCTCGCAATATACTGGACTTCGGATGACAGGGAGAGAAGGGTTTGAAACCCAGTCGAACATACTAAGGGTGGCTCTCCTAGATAGTTTTCCACTTTCCCCTCCAGCAAATGTGGGTACTCTCCTTAATTCAAACTTCCTAATCCCTTGCACATTTGCTTAGAAAGTATATACATAAAATGTATATAAACCAAACGGGTAATAAGACGCGGTGGTATAAAAACAACATTGTAGCATGTTACACATTAGTCACTATTATTTGTAAAGGTGTTAGTAAAATGTTTGATATAATTCTCTCTTTAGTTCAGTCAACGACTAAGCCAAGGGTCCCGGGCTCAATTCCCAGTATGGACGAAAAATCTATCATTGGTGAAATATGGGTTTACCCTTTCACAGTGATGAATTAAGTGAATTAACGGCCTGGGACTGGATGCTGTGTCTGTCTTAGACGTAAGATAGATTTTAAGGCATATGAAGCTAAGACAGGCTTAGCCGGCTGGTAGTGGAAAATATGTGGCTTGAATAAAAAAAAACCTAATCAGGCCACAGGCTGGAAACAGTAATGGGTGTAAAATTATAGTCAACCATCCTACAATGGTGGGGGTCAGCAACTAGTTGATCGTGATCGACCTGTCGATCTCGCAGTGACTGCTAGTCGATCATGTAAGTAAACCATATCCTCATTAAAAATAAATCTTTGAGTCTTATAAGCTCGCAAATATATCAAGTACTTTCAAATAATATTTGAGTGTGACCAAAATTACTCTATCTTGAGCGGTCATAATCAGGCCCGGATTAACACTTTCGGGGGCCCTGTGCCAAGTAGAATTTGGGGTCCTTAGAAGTTAGTTCCCCAATAAATGATTATGGCTCTTACATTATTCATCATTCATGGATAATTTTATTTAGAAACAAACTTTTAGCAATCATAGTGAGTACCATGAGTTTTGTTATTAACATATTAATTATTAATATTATAGAAACTATTAAACTATACAGTGGATTATAGTTCTGCAAATTAATAGCTTATAGTATAATATAACATCATATAGTTATAGACTATTTCAGTGTAATTGCATAAAGTATTGCGCTCGTTAAAAAAATATAACCCCAGATGTTGATGGATGTCGACGTTTCATGACCCCCCCGAACCCTAAAAAGTGGTTTTTGCAACGCCATCTGTCTGTGTGCCTGTTCAACCCTAAAATTAAGAGTAATTTAACTATGGGCGAAAAGAGAAAAAATCTATTTTCTCAAAATCGGCTTCAATAATTTTAATTAAAATTCGTATCCAAGCGTTGATTAATATTATAAACAAATCGGCTATTTTCATTTTCCCATAAAAATTACTTTTAGGGTACTCTACAGAGCAGAAATTTCCATATCTCCGCAACTATTTGAGATACCAAATAACCTATCGTTGCAAAATTGTATAATCATTAAAAATAAGAAACTTTTGTTTAAAATATCTTTTATAAAACCAATAGTTTCTGAAATATTGGCAAATATATTAATACAATTTTGTGATCTAGTTGTACAGAGATACTACTTATGTTTTAACGCAATAATTTTCAAATGCCATAGAGTAATTAAATAAGTATGTCTCTCAACAAGTTTATGTTATTTTTCCTTTAACCTCTTAGGGGAAATTTTTGTACAACAATGATATATCTCCTTTATTTTAGACTCGGTAGTTAATATTTACATTTTTTATTTATAAATGATGAATTTAATAGCAGTGCGATGACCTGAAGATGTGCAATACCTAATAAAATGTAAAAATTTTAATACAAAGTGTTGATCCTTGTGGACCCAATATCGATCTTTTTATCGGTCCAAACATACAAATGAGGACATTAATTCTTTAAAAATAAAATCATAAAATTTAAAACCGGGACTAAAAAAAAGAGTTTTAAGTAAGTATAGTGAAATTTATGCTTGGGTTTGCTAGTGTATATTATTTTGTTTCATATATATTACGAGTTTTGAGTAAATATCTACATTTTTAAACAATAGAGTGAGAAAGTCCTTGCGGAGCTCCGTACTATTATTTTTTTTCTATAAAGGTGGGAACTTAAGTATTTGAGCAAAGATTTAATTGAAGGAAGTTATAGACCAAAAAATCAAACGTAGAGTATAGAAACTATGGGTGATCGCGAGACCATTGATACATTTATAAGTCGATCGCGGCCCAAAGAAATTTGCCGACCCCTGTACAGTGAAATATCTAGTTTAATAGGCCGACCCATAAAGGCTGTTCAACTGTGTCGTTAACACATGGGGTAAGGCAAGCTCATAACCCCCCTCCTGAGAATACAAGTAAGCACCGATCTTGACCGTTCCTTTGGGCACGAGTACTAAAGGCTTTGATCTGGTCTAATGTGTTTTAATGGTGATGAGGAGGCTAGGGTTTGAATCCTGCCTGGGTGAACAAGTTTTTTTTCTCTCCTTAATAGTTCTCCACTCTTCCTCTACCCAAACTCGGGTAGACCTCTTCTAAATTAAGAATTTCTCATCCATTACCCACTATGTAAATATGTAGTATAGATATCATATTTAAAAAACACAATTAAAATTTTATGTTTTGCCTTGTTTTGCCTTTATTCTCTCTATTACAATATCATATTACTTCCTTTTTCTCAACCTCAGTGGTCTTGGAATAAAGTGCTCGCTTCAGGACCCGATGTTCGTGGGTTCAAACCTAGCTGGGTTTGTCGTATTTCTCTTAAGCGATAAAAAATCCGCAGCTAAACATTCTTAGGAGGGGAAGTAAAGCCGTCTGTCCCATGTCGATTGTGGCATTTAAAAGAAACCTGAAAGGTATGTGAAAATACCTTTCCCGGCAAAATTGATAGACTCTTTCGTGCTCTCTCATATAAATTATCGTGTGCTGATAGATATAATCAGTCGGTACAGAAACACCTCTAACACATAAAAATACTTTAACTAAACAAATGTTTTTGACACTCATAAACATTTATTTACTCTTCTACATCGCTCAGTTTATAATTTTTGGATTAAAGTGAGCAATGTGGGAGTCTTTTTTCAAAGTCACATGTTTTTAATATATCCTCCATCGGCCTTATTTTTTATAAGCATTGATAATATCTAAAAAAAAAGTGAAGCTGCAAGCGACTTGACATATTAATATTTGAAAATAGATCAAGACACTTATCTAGGTTTCAGATAAGGGATCTTTCTATGGAAATTGAACTGTAGTTTACCTTGCCAGCCGCCTTTTTAATCCCTGCGTCTTGCTACCCGTTCGGGTTATACGCTTATATACTAATTAGACTAATGGTTTTAGGAAGGTTATTTTTATAGGAAGTGTACCTGCATTTATGTGGAGCAAGAGTG
>CABFWB010000634.1:226548-237398 GCA_902151455.1 Timema bartmani | reverse complement strand
GGGGGGGGGGGGATGAGGGATTAAAAATGGCAAAAAAAGGGCTTACATAATAATTTGAACGCCCCCATAGCAATTAAGGGTAAGCCGACACCCTTCAATTGGGCGATTGTTATAATTTTCAGATCATAAGATCCAGCGAACGATATAGACGCGGTTTGAACGCCACGCAAGGGCATGGGTCTCTAACATTGTGTACGACAGAAAATAGTGTGTCACGCGATTGTCGAACTTGGACTCGTTAGTTAACTTGTGGGTTACTGACATGATGGTCTGCATGCTTCTCTAGTCCTTAATAGCGTAGTACTAACAACATCATATTTAATGTAGCCATGTTCAATAAATAACACTAAAACGCATTTCTAGATGTCTTGCGATCCCCACCCCTTTTCCATAGACATCCTGATAAAACCACGACGATAAAGGAGGTGAGGGTAGTGACATTACTATACAATTAGTGTTATCCTATCGTTATTAATAATATATATTAAAAAAAGTGATGGCTACAGATCATATGACTTGACGCATGAATGTATAAAAAAATTGTTTAGTACATTTCTTAAGTGTCAAAAAAGTTTCTTCTTTAATCTAACTGTATTCTTACTTTGCAGATATGAATATTTCATTGACGAGTTCAATTCAGTTAACTCAACCGAACATATCACACATTTATTGAAATCTTAAGAATTTTATAGTAAAACATCAATAAAAAACTGCTTAAGCGGTTGATAAAACAAAAAAAAATATCCTGAAAGGTTTCTGAAATTATATTTTGTTACAGAACTGTCAATTTCCACCCGCTTTAATGGCCGCATGATCTGAGGCGGCACACTCGCAATAGACTAGACTGACATTGACAGGGAGATCGATGTTCGTATCCCGGTTGGGTGCACTGAGAATGGTTTTTCATAAACTGTTTATCACTATTTCTCCACGAAAATGTGGCTACATTTACTCTAAATTCAACTTTTTCGTTTGTAGCTCATTAGCGTAATTAGTACATATGCGTAAGCCTATAACCTAAACAGGTTATTAGACGTGGTGCTAAAAGAAAAGAAAATAGTTGTAAGCTTCAGAAATCACAACAATAATTTTCCAAAAAAATATAAATACAATATTAACGTTAAAATTAAATAGAAAGGAGTAGGCACAGCCTTAAGCATTTATTTTTTATTTTTTTGTGGACTGTAAGAACTGACTCAGTCTAACTTTCATCAACGTTTCGATAGGTCTTTTTTTCATTTCCAGTTTGACTAGGGTTTAGCCCCTCCAGTTTTTAATGTCCCGTATATCCACACCTTGCCATTGTGGTGTTTACCCATAATGCTTTGTGCGGGGCGCTTCAGGAGGACGCAAGGGAGGGAGGGCGGGATTTTGAAAAGGAAAGACTAGGGATTGGCAAGTTCAGGGTGAAAAGCAAGATAAATAGTTCTCGTTTCACTGACACCGATCTTTCATTTCATCTTTTCGAATTGAAAAACACGAGAAAAAAAAAAGATAAAATAAATCTGGTTGTGACACTAGCAGAGCGAGTGGTCTAATCCTCAACCCTGGGATTCTTTCTCTCTCTTTCTTGGTCATTTTTTCACCCCCTCCAAATGGATCTCACCCCATTCTCATTTCATTCCCCCTCAAAAAAACCTCCCTCTCCTTAGTTGAAAAGCTTATGGTCTTGTATTGCTTTAATGGTTTTGCCTCTTTGTAGAAGATAATAGCTTACAACAGTATATAATCAAAAATACAAGATTTTTGAGGAGATTTTTTTGGGGGAAAGGGGGTAGCTACACACGAGTAGGGATAAAAGGGGAGTTTATATCTATATATATATGCTGTTCAATTCAACACTCATCCATATCTTTCTTTCTGTCTATCTTTCAAATGGTGCGTAAATTTTTGCCCAAGTCTTGTCACTATTCCTCTCACTTTGACCTTTTTCTGTCATGGCTGCCGTCCATCAAAACTTCAATTTCTAAAAGAAAAAAAAATTCCCTTTCCATCCTTTTTTCGAAAAAGAAAGAAAGAATAGCAATAGGGACCTTACCCCCTACGACACATACATACAAAGTTCTTCCAAATGTTTGCCGATTTATCTATATCGTTCTTTGATTTATGGGTTGATATTGTGTTCAGTCATATGTTTTTTTTTCTTCATTTCTAGCACTAAAAGGAAAGGAACTGCTTTTTTTTTTACCTGCAACAATACTCTATGCATCCATCAGCGCTAAATTTAGTATAAGATTTGAGAACTATTCAGCCCCCAGCACAGAAACAATAACGTAATTTATTTAGATCACACAACTCAGTCGAGCAAGAGGGAGATGACAGTTGAAAAAGATACTTAAATTAACTTAATTTATTCATACGTCAAGTTATGTAATCTGAAGCTGTTGCTTATGATCGATATTATCAATGCCTAACACCCGGTTGGGTAGTAAGACGAAGATCATAGATGGGGGCTACTAATTTAAAAAAAGTCAGAACTCTACGCCTTGTAGTTATCGCGCGACGCTCATGACAAACCGACAAACTCTTCATTTTATTAATATAGAAGAAGAAAAACTAGGGGATTGTGCAACAGTTTTGCTAGCGTATTTTTTTCATGGTGAAGTAAGCAAAGAATGATTGTACAGATGAGTCCCTGCGCACACAACATAAAAACTTGAAATTAATTAGGAAAATCATGATTCCTTTTGAAGCTACTATTTTTTACGACATCCTGGACCCCATAACCTTTAAATTAAATTTCAATTCCATTCAATTTATTTAGCACCGCGTCTTACTACCCGTTCGGGTTATACGCTTAAGTACTAATTACGCTAATGGATTAGGAATTGGGAAGGTTGAATTTAGAGGAAGTGAACCTGCATTTGCGTGGAGGTAGAGTGGAAAACCATTTAGGAAAAGCCACCCCCAGTTCAACCGACCGAGATTCGAACCTCGATCTCCCCGTCCTCGGCAGTCGAGCTCAACACGACTAGCGCGTTAGCCAACTGCGCCACCTAGGCGGTTCATAACCTTTAAAATGAGTATTCGTTTGTCAAAATCGGTTCATCCGTTCTCCCATAGTTTCAATCCCTTGAAATGTGTATGACAAATTTTATATATCTATACATTATATATATAAGAAATTATTATTTTTTACCTGATTTGATGGCCGCATTGTCTAAGGCGGTGGTATTCAAACTGAGGCACGCCAAGATATCTTAGGGGGTACATACAGTTTTAAAAATATGTATTATTTAATTATAAACACTTAATAATCAGGGACAAATTTAAGGTTAGCCACAAGAGATCCGGACGTATAGTAAGAACATGCGATCCAGGAATGCTCTTTTTTTTCTCTCTCTCTCTCCCTCCCTCTCCATACTTATACGGTCTTATCAGGGCGGCTAGTTTAATTTTAGGAGTACAAAGTTAAAAAGAAATTATATCTGGTGCTACGCGAATATAAAAAAGGTGGAATATGACTTGCCTACGGTGTCACTCTCGCAATTGACTAGACTGCTGATGACTGGGGGATCGGGGTTCGAATCCCGGTTAGGTGTATTGAGAGTTTTTCCCCTAAATCTTTTACACTCTCCCTACATGCAAATTCGGGTACAATTAATCTAAATTTAACCTTCCTCATGCTTAACTCACTAGCGTAATTACTACATATGCGTAGCCTATAACCTGAACAGGATGCGGTTTTAAAAAAAATGTATATCTAAAAAAAGTTATGGGAAGATAAAATTCGCCCATTTTCAAGGACATTTCACGTGAAATGTCGCGGGTCTGAGATAAAAGTAAATGGGTAGAAACATATATCTAGCCTTTCTTCAAACAAATAGGAATCAATTTTGAACAATATTACAGCAAAAAATCTTAAATATTGTTTGTTGTTTTTGATGGTTTTGATTCTTCAGAAACTTAATATTTCATCAATAAATACCGTAGTAGCTACGAAGATAATTTCCCTTCACGTAGGCGACGACCTTAACCAGGTTCTTTTTTATAGAATCGCATTGACACAGACAAGTTTTAATTCACACAAAATATGACGTACCTTACTGGTTTTATTTCAATCACTGATTTTTTTTTATGTGTAGGAAAGAGAAGAGGGGTCACAACCTATGACACAACCAATGACAATGGAGACCTCAGATTGATAAGTATCACTAGTAGGTTGCTATTCACCTAAGTTTATTAAATTCAGATCATGACCTCCCCCTTCACCTTCTTTTACCATCCGACTGTTACTAATCCACGCGGAAAAGAGAACCTTCTTGGCAACCTTCTGTCCTACACCTCTTCTACAAATCCTGTTCTCCTGACCCCGTGGGACCTATTTCCCGATCGACGGGACCCCTTTTACGATGTTTCCTGACGCGTCATCGCCACCTCCTCAAGGTCACTCCAACCCCCCAAACATTTCAAAGTTTAAATTTTAAAACTTGTATAAATTAAGACGTAATGCCATTTGATATTTCCCGGTTTTTTTTACATCGGGTCTTATTATAGGGTCTAAATCCAAGTTATCATCCCAAATTAGTCAACCTCACTGTAGTTTTTAGCTATCTTGGTCGATCTAATCTTTTATCTAATTTTAATGACGTTGCCTATTTGGTAGTTTCGAAGCAATTTTGCAAAATGAGTTGCATATTAACTTGACTCATACCAAAGCACTCTAAGGGCAGTATGCAAGAACTTGACTAAGTGCATACTTTGTTGACACTAGCGTGGGTTTGATTGCGTCATCATAGGTTAAAAGGTAGAACGATAGTATGATCGGGACCACACTATCGGTCCACTAAGCATTCACTACACCTAATTTCATAGCTGAGGGAACTGCAGGTCTTATGGAGAAAAGATTTATCTTCGCTCTCTCTCTCTCTCTCTCTGTTACCGGTTGCCAAACCTTCTAGCTTTCGGTTGTTGGGAAGTGAGGGAGGAGGGTCTACTTGGAAATCCCTCATTGTAAACAATACGGCATGGGGAGGTTGGGGGGTTCAATTGACAGGCAAAAACATTTCCTATTAGTGTAAAGCCTTTTCTAGAAACATTAACTATTTCCACAATAGTATTTTTTTCAAGATTGAAGTTTATTAACTTTTTCTATTCCCCACGTAACTATGTCTAAAACTATTTTATGTATAAAGCTTTCTCCCTCATAGTTAATATACAAACAAATATATTACAACATGCATTTGATACTAAATGCTTATAAATTACATTCTTACTTGTTCTTAATCAGAAAATTAGGAAGGTCACTATCAATATCAATCAAAGCTTTAATTTTCTTTGGGGTAGGTAATTCATTGTTACGGTAAAGTGCATGTACCTTTCGGCGAATTGCTGCTTGAGTAAAAGTGTCGTATTTATCCAAACGCTTAATTTGAGTGCAGTTATTTCCTTTTTTGTTTGGTGTCAGTAACTTTCCCTTAGTTTTGAATTCTTGTTTAATAGAGATAACTAACTTATAAGACACACCTGTAGCTTCTGCACTCTGCATTGCCTCTTGATTTACTGAACAAGTTCCGTCTTTACGAAAATAGGTGTAGATTCTTAACATCATTGCCCTTTCTTTACTACTTAAAATTTTCCTCTTGGAATGTAATTGTTTGTAACAAGCCGGAGATTCCATAATTTCATGTTATATTTTAACTGTTAACAATACAATATTATTCAAATAAATATATTAATATGCACATAAAACTATAATTCCTCAACCTTACGGCAAAAAAACAAAACACATACACAAAATCTTAACGTGATCAATAACAAATATTTTTCTACACAAAGTAATAATAAAATATAAGTGTTTATTTAGTTAATGTTTTTGAGCTAGCTATTAGGAATACGAGACTCAGACTACTGTAACTTTACAACTGTGCTGGAGGAAGAAGCACCAACTACTGGCAACAACGACAGCCCAGCTATTGCCAAATTTGATATACATTCGAAGGAAGACTGATCACGGAAAACAAAAGAATGACAACGCTGTTGCTCAGTAGTAAGTATGTGGTTTCCTCAGCAATGAAATTAGGTGGTATACGTTCTTGCATACCGCCCTAAGTCCTGCCACATTTAGATGCCATTGAATTAATTAGAAAGAAAGGGAATTAAATGAGTAGCTCACCCTTCGAATCCTTTGGTTTTCTTCTGGTAACACTTTTCCTCTTCTGCTGACGGGTCTACACTCTTACTCTACTATTTTCGCCTGTATAGCATTGTCTTTCATTTCATAGTTGTTGTTTTTTCTGGTTTCCTATTATGGATACACATTATGCTTCCACAGATATTTTTAATCTAGATCCGGCCAGGAAAATCTCTACTGGTCGTTTTTGTGAATAATTTAAAAAACTTGGTTGTAGAAGATTTAAAAAAAAGTCTACAAAAAAAAACTACTTCAATATTGAACCAACAACTAGTTTTGTGGCAATTTAAGACTATTTTTTAGAATTATTTAAGAATCTTATGTTTTATATTTCAATGTTATAGCCTATATTTCAAACTCTTCGAATAAAACATAAGTACATTAACATTTGAAAGCCTATCTTGTCTTGCCGCTACGTCACATTTAGACGTCGTCCTTAAGGAACTCTATTGAGGCCCACCGTGTGGCGGTATGACCTCCTTATCGCGTGGGCGTCAGAGGGCGACACCCCCTCCTTGTAGGATGTGCAGGTGGAGCGAACATTCACTTGTCCCAGATCACAGCGACGACATCGCCCTTCATGGAGTGCTAGCGGCGGTCGAACCAAACAGTCGGCGTCACAGCCCAACTCTGGCTAGAAACATCGCTTCGGACTCGTAAGGACACTGTGGGCGCATTCACACAAGAGCTTGACTGAAACGTGGCTACGTTTCGAGCTCTAAACCAATTGCAAGATATCAGCTCCGACTGTGTTGGTCGCTCTGAACTAGTGGAAACAATCTCAGCTTTGTCCGCTATGTTTCATAAAATCTGCCTGCAAGAATCGTTTAAAAAAAGGCTCACTCACAGTGGATGCGCCAACGAAGCGCTATACGCGCAAACAGCTGTGTTTACTGCTGTGAAATTATTTCTAAGATCTGGCTAAATGTAAAAGTGGGATGTGTCTTGTTCGCTTTTAATTTGTTTCACGGGTGACCTGGCGGTCTAGGGGTAAGGTGTCAGACTTCTGTGCTGGAAGTCTGGGGTTCAATCCTCGGTCCTGACACAGATTTATCTTATTGCCAAACCCTTCCTTCACCTCTGACAACACGTGTATTAGTCACAATTTGGGAATGTGTGGAATGCCAGGCCTCCACCGTGGTTCGGATCTCACGTTAAACTATAGGTCCTCCATGTCATCTCACCATCACCCTACCTACCATTGAACATTAGCGTCAGTGCGTATAACCTGAACGGGTAGTAAGACGCGATGCTAATATATAATAATAATAATAATAATAATAATAATAATAATAATTTTTTTCACGGTACAACACAATAAAATCGAAAACATTCATCGTTGCATTAATTTAAAGGAAGTGTTTATACCGTATTAAATAAAATATGTTGATACTCAACTGTTCCTAGTGTTGCAAAGGATCATGGGTCAACATACATTTCTGCTAGCTCGTGAACTGCTGCGCCACTAGAACAGATTCTGCTCTCAATTTCCGGCTAACGTGTGAATCAAGCTAGAAACAGGCCTTTCAAATGAAATTGGAACTATAACTTAGGTAGTTGATACAGCTCAAACCAGACTTCGCATCATGGAGTGGTTTTATGTATTGTACTTTTAAAAAACAATGAAACTGCCTTGACATATTAAAAAAAAAACTCCATGCCATCAGTCTACAAGCGAACTATATCAACCTGGCGGCCGCCGCATGTTGGTGAAAATAGTACCAACACCATATTCTAAAAAAAAATACAACAAAATTGAAAAGTAATAATAATTATTAATTGAAATAACTATTAAATTGATCCCAATCTCGCTGTTGTCAAACCAATAATACATAAAAACACACTTTGATATCTTCTGAGTAAATCGTAATCTTGTATCTAATATCCCGGTTAGATGATCGTGAGACGGGATCCTAACCGGTTTTGCCTATTTCACTTTGTGAAGCTATAGGTGTGTGTAGCTCAAATTTGGTACACTTTGCATAGATATACCTTAGACAAGGTACAAAAACTAATTTTAAGGTTGCTCTTAACGATTTTCTGAGGTCACTTAATAGTCATTGGTAAGGAACTGGCATATCAGCATAGTGATTTAATTTCACTTATTTGAGGTATTTAACGTGCACTTTCTGAGCAGACTTATTATATCAACAAACTACAAGTTTATTTAAATCTAGAACAGACACAAAACCTAGCCCTCTGCTGTAATTCATCAGTGTGAAAGGGGAAATCCACATTTCACCGATGATAAATTTTTAGGCTATGCCAGGAATTGAACTAGGGAACCTTAGCACAGTAGAGAGACACGCGGCCGACTCAGCTAAGATCATCATAGTCTTTAAGATATTTTAGTATATTTTTCTTTTCCGTCGTCAGGTCACATCTGATGACGACATAATTTGGGCTAAGAGATATATGATTTTGCCCTCACAAAGTCTCTGTACTTTGGGGTTCTCCAATGCGAGCGGCTGCGGTCAAAGTTCGTGAAAGGGTGCCCTGGAGGTGTTCAGGTGACTCATAACTGGGCATTCTGATAGCTTTTGGGTGGAGTCTGGAAGATACGAAAAAAGAAAGTTATGAAAAGTAACCGAATATTGGCAAGGCTATAATAACTATCCTGTTTGCGCTAACTTAAAAATCAACCAAAACTTTTAATATAACTAGATAGTTATCTCTAAATATCAACTGTCAAAATTAGTTTTCTTAATGAAACACGTTCAGGAGATTTACGAAAAGCAGTTAGTTGGGATAGATTTAATGTAAAACTTTTGTTTAATATTTAATATATTGATGTTAATGATTGTTACAATTCGAATATAGGGCCAATGATTAATAGTAATATGAAGATTGAAAAAAAAATACTAATAAATTAAGGAATAAGTGTTTTATGAAATTATGTTCATTTCTTATCTAAGAGATGGATCCTTTTCACTTTAGGAATGGCAGCTGGTTTTAACAATCATGAAGATTGTTCAGATACCAACTAGCATAGTTAGGTGTTAACTGGGGGTTGGGGGGGAAGGGGAGGGATAAGACGTGCTCCAAACTTTTAATTTATTTTAGTTTATTTGGCGTACTTAACGTGCACTTTCTGAACCGATTATTATATTATCAGCACACTACTTATAAACTAACTTAAATTTAAAACAGACACAGCACTCAGCCCCTGGTAGTTAATTCATCAATGTGAAAGGGGAGACCTATATTTCATTAATGATTTTTGTTTAGCCATGCCAGTAATTGAACCCGGGACCCTTAGCTAAATAGACAAACACGCTGCCGGCTGAGCCAAGATGTCGGACAATGGGATCTAAGGACCCTGGTTTGTTCTTTTACCTAAACTAGGTGTTATCTGGGGGGGGGGTGCGGGGGGGGGTTAGATGGGCTCTTAATACGTCTGGTCAAGCTGTAGCTGTAATTATCTCAAGTGTGGTGAGACGGGTTTTTAAATACAACTGCAACACATCAAGTGGTCACATAAAAACAAAGTGAGTAGTAATTATAATATAAATAAAGTGTTATGAAAGTTAAATCTAATAAAAACAATACTAATATAAAGCAAACCCGCTTCAGTGGCTGCAAGGGCCAACGCGCTACTCTCGCAGTAGACCAGACGGGGGATATCGGGGTTCGATCCCGGTCTGGTGCACTGAGGGTGGGTTTCTCGAAATATTTTTCCACTCTCCTTCCACGCAAATGCGAGTGCACTTCCTCTTAGCTAAACCCTCCTGATCCATAAACTATTAGTGTAATAATTAGTATATAAGCGTATAACTTTAACGGGTAGTAAGACGCGATGCTAAAAAAATTGAAATGGTTATACTTATATCAACCCACGAATTAACAAATAAATACCCACTTCGGTGGCCGTATGGTCTAAGCTCCAAGGCGTCACTCTCATGAGACTGCCGATGACAAGGAGATCGTGGTTTGATCCCGGTTGGATGTACTAAGGGTGTTTTTTCCTGAATGTTTTCCCACTCTCTTTGCGCAAATGCGAGTACACTTCTTCAAAATTCAACCTTCCTCATACCTAACACAATAGAGTAATTAGTAAATTAGTAAATAGGAGTATAGTCCAAACGGGTATTAAAACGCGGTGCTTAAAAGAAAAATCTTGTTCTAGAACAGTGTAGAGCCAAACCTGCTACTATTCGAGTTAAGGTTTTGAGCTACAATTGTGGGGAAAATAGCGTAACATACCGTCACATTAAATATGTTATTATTTTGTAAAGAAAAAAAATCAATCAAACTTATCTGAGTGTGATAGGAATCCTTCGATAAATTTGTTGTAAATCTCGTTTGACACACACACACAAAATATAATCGACATAAAATGTCCATCATAATACGTGGAATAGAATCGGACATGTATTTAGCTTTCATTTACACGTTATTTCCAATTCTCTTCACTAATCAGCTTTTTTTTTATTCCCAGACTTTACAAAAGCTACTCCAATTTTTAACGGTCATGCAATATTTTCTTTTTCTTTTTTTTTTTATCCACCCGGGACAGAAAAAAAAGTTGTGAACGTAATTTGCTTCATATTAGCTGGGTTTTTGTTTGTTTGTTAGTCTAAACTCATTTGGGTTTTAATCATAATTTGTAACATCGAGATTGACAATCAAAAGTGTGACGTCACAATCCGATCAATCACTAAGCGACGTCGCGCCAGGGTGAGTGGGTGACGCCTCCCCTTCAAACCACCCTTTTTAC
>CABFWB010000634.1:184991-202466 GCA_902151455.1 Timema bartmani | reverse complement strand
ATAAATGAAATTTAATCAAAATCGTTAGAGCCGATTTTGAGAAAATCGACTTTTTCTCTTTTTTCCCTTCAGTAAACTACCCTTAATTTTAGGGGTAGATATCCAATTCCAAAAACCCCTCGGGGCAACCCTATGAAAACCCTAGATATCAAGTTTCAGCTCAATCGGTAAAATAGTTTAGGCTCTAGTTGGAGGTACAGACAGACAGACGGAAATTCAAAAACCACTTTTTCGGATTCAGGAAGTCATGAAACGTCAGAATTCATCAAAATCTCGAGTTCGATTTTTTTGACGATCACCATACTTTCTCTACCTGTAAGATAGAGAGAAAGTAAAAATCGAGGTTTAAGCATACAAAAATTACGCTTATGTAATGGGGATGAAGAAGGCGGAATTTTAAAGAAAATGAACCAGAATTTGTTTGACGGGAGAATGAAAAACCTTTTAGGAAATAAATAATTTCATTAGGCTTAAACCGGATTGGGATTTGAACCCCGGTATTCCAGTCCCCAACTTCCAGTCAAACAAGTGACACGATAGACCATGCGACCACCGATGCACATAATTAAGTGTGCTGTTCTGGGTTAAGTTGATTTGTGTGTTGTTAATTACCACGTGCACTTTTAAATATCCTTACATATAAAATTGCGCTTGTTCTTGACGAGCCTGTTTTCATCAGTTGTCAGTCAGATGACTCACGAGATTCGAACCGGGTACCCCAGCTGTGTCAGCGGCAGGCCTGACATCGCGATGCATGTTTTATCCCCCCTTGAGGCAAGCGTCTGCTGTCGGTGACGTCACTCAACATGGCCGCCATGCGCTCAAAAGATTCTAATTTTGCCCGCGGGGTATCGCTAGTGTTAGCTTGGTTGTTGCTGTTTTATCCATTCTAATTGCGCAGCAAATGAAGCTTGACGTGCAATGGAAACAAACCAATGAAGGGATCATTACGGCCCCCTTTGTTTCAAAATGATCGGGAAAGCTCTTTTTTTTTTTGTATGATTTTTTACAGTTCATCAAATAGTAAAATGACAAATAATCCTGTGAAGAGAAAGGAAGAAAAAAGTATAAATTAATTTAGTGTTTTTTTAATTAACTGTTCGGTTACTATTTCAACGTATTTGTTGATGATTTTATTAAAATGTGCATCAAAAATATATATTTTGGGAGGTGATTTTTGCATTTGGTACCCCACAAACGTTCAGAGTAAAATTATTAACCGTTTGAAACGCTTTGTGGTCGTGTGTGTGCGTGTGTGTGTGTGTGTGTGTGCATCCGGCGATGTGATTTTTGATCACTGAGCTATGAAATTACATTTTGAAATTAAATTGTAAATGCTTTTCAGTGGATGACTTGCAATTGGTTGCACCTGTAATTTGCATCACGTGATATCGGGGACGAATTTATTCCCACGTAGCCTAAGTGTGGATGATATATTCGCGTTTTGTGATGTCCTGTGTAACGCCAAACGTTTATAAAGTTATGAATTTTAGTTTGTTTTTTAAGTCTAGTGTATGTGTGTGTGTGTTTGCTTCTGATTGTTAAATAGATATTGTTTGTGTTTCATTTGGATTCCAATGTATAACTATTATGATCAACTGGGTATGATGTTAATTAGTTTACAGCATTATCCTAATTATAAAATATGAAAGGGGCAGTTTTTAAATGCACAATGTTTTGTTTAAGCATAATTATTATTTATTTTTTCATGTGCATCGAAATAATTATACACATGGTTCTGTTTACATAATTTAAGTAATTTTTAAGTAGTACAAAATGATTTAAATTGTACCTACCCTACAGTATTAATATTAAAAACCCCTGGATGTTTAAAATCCCTATTGAAATATTCCCATTCAAACATATCCGTTTTACTGGTGCGGTAGAATTACACATACAAAATACATACTTCATAAAGATAGAGAAGAAAATGAGTTTAAAATTTCACACATTAATTATCTCTGATGAAAAACGAGGGTTTTATACGAACATCGACAAAAATTTAACCCCCACCCCGTATCAATGTACACACGTACTAAAGCAGGGACGGCGAAACTTTTTTTCGACCAGTGTGTCACTTAAGGACTAGCTGAATTTTGAGCTAGTCAAGAGTGCCACCACTTATTTATGTTTATTTTTTAATGAATATTAAAAATAAAATTATTGACTACTATGAAATTTAATGAACAACTCAAATAAAATAATTGTTAATATTTTAATAATTACTAAATTTTCAAGTAGTAAGAATTTATTTAATTTCCAAAGTGAGTGTCTTAGACATTAACCTCAAGTAAAAACATTGAACATTAACGTGAAAACTTCAGGGGGGGCCGGGAGGTAGGAGGGGGTATACAATGTATGTGTATATTAAAATTTAAAAAATACATAAACTTCTCAATAAAAGTTTGAAATGTGTTGTATTTTGCTAAGATATTTATACCAAGACTAGCGGACCCGACAGACGTTGTCCTGCCCGAACGTTGGCTTTTCGTTTGGGTGGCATAATTTATTTCGATAGTAAAACAAATACTATGTGATCATCACAATTACAAATTCACAATGAACTCCAATTAGTGAGTAACACAAAATTACAAATTCAGTGTTTGTCAAGATAACATACAAAATAAAACATCTTTTTATTTTTTGCATTTCACCCACAACTTCACAAATATCAGCTGTATCGAAAAACAAACATAACTATGAATTATTTTCAGAAGTTCAATTATTCATGAACTTTTCAGAAGGTTTTAACGGTCAATTATTAATATTATATTCATTATTATAAATATTGGGTGGTGGTGGTGGGGGGTGCAATTTTGAGGTTACATGTTCTGATATACAAAAAAATCTTTAAAAAAAAGTTCCCCCAAAAAATACCCTAAAAAATAAAAAAATCCTAGAACCCGATTGCAGTGACACCTACCGGGTCCAATTGTGAATCTAAACCATCCACGGACCCAATCAAACACACACAAAAAATGTCATCAAAATTGGTCCAGCCGTTTAGGAGGAGTTCAGTGACATACACACGTACAGAAGAATTATATATATTAAGAAGATACATATGTTCGGTTCATAACTGGTCTTAAACAGCTCACAAGCTGCACTTAGGTACGGACCAAGACAATTTCTAACCGTTGACTTAACAAAGTTCATTGTGACAAGTGGATGAGAAGGCTATCAAAATATTATTGACCTCAAAAAATAATATCAGACGCTGGAAAAAAAATGTATTTAGTGTTTATTTTTCTCACGTCGGCGTGCCACCCAAACCTTGTGCGCGTGTGGACTAAAGTGTCCGTTTCTTTGTCGGTGTCGAGGAGTTTTAGGTTTGGATCTCGATTGAGTTTACTGAGTCTTTTTTTAAAATGTTTTCCCCGCTTAGTATTCACGTGAATACGAGTGCATTTTCTCTTAAATCTGCCTTCCTCATCCCTAAACCGAGTAGTAATTGAATATTCTAAGATATTTGAGGATTGTTTAGAGGTTTTGAAACCTCATAATTACTGTCATTACCGTAAAAAAGACATAAATGGGAGGATATTTACCTTCACGTTGGTAATTACCTTAATAGCTCATTATTATAATGAAAGTATCTATAGAGGGCCTTACGATGCCTAACCCTGGGATTAAATCGTCTGAAATAATTTAACTGGGAAATTTTACGATTGAAAACTTAACCGGAAAAAATAAATGGAACGGGACACCGCAAATACTTTCTCGCTCTCTTACTTAAAAATGGAGATATTTACTTAAAACTCGTAAGATATATTAAACGAAATAATAGAAATTGTTACAGAAACTTATTAAGAAAAAAGGAAACTCCCTCATTTCCAAGACCTTTATTTAAAAATATATATTTAGTTAAAACTCGAAAATTGTGGATTTTATAGTCTATACGTAATAATAATAGTTTTTTTAATAGTCCTTCAACTTTATAGATACAGTTGAAACTCTAAGAACCTTTTATATACCACTTACGCCTATCACATAGGCTTGCCATATTACACTACATAGGCTACTTATTGCTGAGCCATACAAGGTAGAATAAAGGGTTTTTTTTAGTAACAGAACACAATACACCTATTTTCACAACTATTGGTCGCTCGGAAAACATAATTAAGGGATAAAATACAGCCAGAATACAAGCCAAAACATTCGGCCAAAGATGTAAATAACTTCGGCGCCTTTGTACTGCTAATAGCTCCGTCCTAGTGGCCACCCCTCGAACTAATGGCGGCAGATTCAAAACGTGCCGAACCACGGGGGTTGCCGGACTAAAGAGTTTCAACTGGATACGTTATTTCGTAACTCAAAGAGTGGCGTAGATAATATTATTACAATTGGAAATATCGTCTTAAGTAAAGTACCCTACCTTCTAGGCCACTTTCCCAGGGGAATGCGATGCTTTATTTTATTTTTAATGGCAAACATTGCCTAGATTAAAATTTTAATCAAAATCTCTCTCTTAGTTCTTAAATAAACTACACTTAATTTTAGGGTTGGATGGATAGCTTCGAAAATTCTTTGGGGGAACTTTCTGAAAACCTTAGATTCCAAGTTTTATTCTGATCGGTAAAATGGTTTCAGCTCTAGGCCGAGAGATAGACAAAAACGACATCGCAAAAACAATTTTTATGGTTTCAGGGGGGTCATGAATCTTCGAGATTCCATCAAAATCTCAACAACAAAAATATTTTTTTTTTTTACGATTACAATACTTCTCTATCCGAGGTGGTCGCGAGAAAGTTAAAAAAAAAAAAGTAATCTCTATCTGGAGGTTTCAAGGGTGAGATTACAGAGCTCACGGGCCGGGCGCGCCCGATGGATGGGCTCCGGAAACCCAAGTCTTGACAGCGTGACGTGATGCGACGTGACGTGACGTCACGTCACATGACTCGACGGGCCCGGAGATGTGGACAAGACTTGGTGTGACTGGGGTTGTCCACTTTCTGGGCATTCGATATCTCCCGCGCTTTACCTTTCAGTGTCTTTCTCGCCAGGCTGGAGAAATAATATTACTGGTGAGGAGTCGCGGTCGCCTGGCGGATCTCGCTCATTCAATTGTTTTAAGTTATACAGCACCGCGTCTTACTACCCATTCGGGTTAAACGCTTATATACTAATTAAGCTAATGGGTTAAGGGTGGAAATGGTTAAATCTAGAGGGGGTGTACCCGCATTTTCATGGAGAAAAAGTGGGAAAGCATTTAGGGAAAAAAACACCCTCACTACACCCGATCAGGGTCGAACCACACGATCGCCTTGTCATCGGCAGTCTAGTCTAATGTGAGAGTAGCGCCTTAGACCACGTGGCCACCGAAGAACTTCATATTGATATTATAAAGTAATAATAACTAGACTTGAACCCGGGTCCACCGGTTATACACCCAGTACACCCGCTTTGAGTCCCGAGGAATTGCGTAATTTTTTTAGGAAAAAAATCCTTACCCAATCAAATATATATTTAGGCCTATAACAAACGTATTGGTGCATAAAATGTATTATGTAACTTATATATATACGAATTTTGTCAAGGTTTAGCTGTTTTTTTAGAAAATATTCCTGGACTATAATGTTTATGTTGTGGTCCTATTAATACTATTGTGTTTGTTTACAGGTAAGTATCCTGTTAAAGGACTACGAGTGCTACCTTCACTTATATGTGTGACGTCTACAAAAGGTATTTAATGGACATTTTACACTTTTGAAAGGGTGGAAACCTAGTTATTTTATTGCATTGGGAACGCGAAAGTTCATTGCCGCACTCAAAAAAGTACACCACCTATCCCTACCTTTAGCTAGTTATATCCACTACACCTCATTACACCCTATTATATTGAGCTAGTTCTATCCAGTCCACCTCATTACACCCTATCCCTACCTTGAGCTAACTATATCCAGTACACCTCATTACATCCTCTCCCTATCTTGAGCTAGTTCTATCCAGCACACCTCATTACACCAGATTCCTATATTGAGCTAGTTCTATCCAGTTCACCTCATTACACCAGATTCCTATATTGAGCTAGTTCTATCCAGTTCACCTCATTACACCAGATTCCTATCTTGAGCTAGTTCTATCCAGTCCACCTCATTACACGCTATCTCTTTCAGGTCAATTCTAATGTTATCCTTCCAACTGCACCTAGGTTTTCTCAATGGTCTCTTTCCACTAGGTTTACCTGAACACGGTTCTAGATTCTTCCATTCGCGCATGTCGTGCCCACCGTAACCTGCGAGATCTGATTACCTCTAATAATGCATTATGATGAATACAGCGTATGTAACTCATCGTTATGTAACCTCCATACCTATCTTTTATTTCCATCTCTTTATGGACCAGATATCTTACAACTTTTAATTATTTTCTAATTATTTTTCCCTTCGCGTCTTACTACCCGTCTGGGCCATTCGCATTAGACTTTATCAATGGGGTAAGGATAAGAACCTTATAATTTAGAAGAAGAATTAATATGTACGCTATTGCGAGGTGTGAGTTTGGCGAACAACTTAATAACAAAACACACCTCGTTAAACCCTGTTGGGATTTGAACCCTGGCTGACCAACACCAGACTTTATGAGCCAGACATTTACTCCTCGTGCACAGGGGCTCTCAATCTTTGTTAATTGCCTGTATGATAATAGCACTAGTAAAACATATATTAATTAGTGATGGTTCTATTGTCATAATTGGACGATTCCTCTATGTTCTGTTTCACGTTTCCGCCCCCGTCATTTTTCTCTCTCTCTATCTCTCTCTCTCTCCCTCTCTCTATCTCGTCAAAACATAATAATAATAATTATTATAAAGTTGGTAGTTCCTTAGTTGTCTATCGCTTGATACGGTGGCTTCACTGTCACCGGGCAAATGAGAGCCGAACAAACCATCTCCTATATAACAGAATGGCTGACATTGAGACAGCTTATTTCAGGTTCTTCTGACTCGATTTTTTTTTAACTTCTTTATATATATGTCCTCTTTTCTTTTGTCAAGTTTTGTCAATTTTTTTTTTTAGCCCTCCTTTCTTTCTTTCTCTATCTCTTTCTCTCTCGTATTTCGGTTGTCCGTCTGTCCTGTCTGTCAGAATGACGAGAAGAACAAGGCAGAGAGACAAGAAGCGTAATAATGCCCGCTGACACTTGTCATTCGCTCATTTCTTCTTTCTTTATTTCTACTTTTTTTTTTCTCTTTTTTCGATTCTTTTCCTCTTTTGTCACAAGCTTCCGCGTAATGGAGACAACCTCCCCCCTACCCTTCTTTCCTCGCTCTAGTTTACTAAAAAAAAAAGTGTTCTTATTTTTTTATTAGTATTATTTCTATTCTTCGATGTGGCTACCCTGTCATTCAATTGTATATTATACTTGTCTCCCTTTTGATTATTTTGTTAAATATAATTGTAACGTTGAGATGATGTCTATTCCGCTGTCTCATATTAATTGAATTCAATCGAGATGTCCATCAACTAACGAACAACCCATTTCCAAAGTGGGGGAGAGGGGACTTCTATCAGTAGGTAATCTGCCCCTTAATTGGGACGAATAAATTAATTAGAAGTCTTTTCCGTTAAGGCAGGATAGAAAGGAGTTTGATTTGAGCCCAGAATGTTTCGCAATTTTTATAACAGTTTTTTTTTCATAAAATAAATAAAAATTTTACCCCAGTAGATATGTTTAGTTTAATTCTCTACGCATCTTGAGAAGATCAGGTGGGCAGAAAGGTGAAAAATTAAGAAGTACTAAGAAGAGTGGGTGAGAAGAGAACTATTTTGGATGCGATTCTTCGATACAAAGCAAACTGGATTGGACACATCCTTAGGAAGAACTGTTTTCTGGATGACGTCATAAAAGGTGAGAGAAAGAGGAGCTTAAGAAGAAGGATAATTCAAGTATCGGATGAGTTTAAGGCAAGAAGAAAACTCTGGAAATTGAGAGAAGCGGCAGAAAACGGGCATTGGTGGTCTAAGTTCACTGACAATAGAAATGGACTTGTTGTAAGACAGAACACATAATAATAGTAATAATAATAATAATAATAATAAATCAATGATTGTTTATTTAGGATTTAAAATAAAATTACATAATTGATTTTTTTATACAATCCCCAAGTACCTAAAGGTACATCTTCAGGTCTTCCAGTTGAATGTTAAAAATAAAATAAACATAATAATAATAAAATAAGTAAGAAACAAAAAGTTTTACACATATACTAACATTGCCTCTCAAAAATATTTACATAGTTGGTTGAAGCATGCCTTGAAGTATCCAATCTTTCATTTTACTTTTCACTATACTTATTTGAGGGATTTCTCGGCGTGTTGCGGTAGCAAATTAAACAATTTGGGGATGGTACATCTAAGTTCCTGTTTACCATAATAATTAGAGTATTTGCCGATTGTATACATTTCTTTGTTAGAAATTGAACTGGTGTTAAGGTAATGGGTTTTTATTTGCTTTTATTTATTGGAATGGTAATATTCTATAAAAAGGCTGTACTCATATAATTGGTTGAGACGTAGAATTTTATGTTGAGTGTATGTCTGTGTGTTAGCATTTTTGGTACCAAATATAATTTTCAGGATTTTTTCTTGCAAATGTGAAATTTTGATTGTGTAACATTCTTTCGTTTCTCCCCAGATCGATATCCCATAAGATATTATTGATTGAACTAATGATTTATATATTATTACTATCGTTTTGATATCCAAGTACATTCAAAGATGGTAAAAAACATATGTCAATCCTTTTAGTTTGTTCTCAAGTTTTTGTATGTGTCTGTCCCGTGTATGATGTTTGTCAATTATTAGTCCAAGGTAAGTATGACTGTCTGTTGCATCCAGTTTTTCGATACAGTCAAAACATGTTTATGTTCAGTTGTGCAAGCAATTTTAGCTGTGATGCGTAATATTGACTCTTGTATGGTGCATTTTAGGAGAACAGATATGTATAACATTAGTTTTCTTTGCATTTATTATTAGACAATGATCATGAGTCCATATTTGTATCTCGTTGTAGTCTTGTTGCAGGTTGTGTTCTGCTATATGGAGGTTTTTGCGAATATTCAGTAAGCAGTGTCGTCTGCATATAGGTAGATGTGTCCATGCTTTACTTGTCTTGTGATAGTATTGACGTAAATTAGATATAGAATAGGTCCTAGTATTGAGCCTTGTGGTACTCCTATATTTGTCACTTTGGTTTCACTTTTTTGAGTGCTAATTTGTACATAGAATAGTCTTTTAGTGAAATAGTCCCTAAACCATTTTAAGTATGGTCCACCAATTCCAATCATTTTTAATTATCTCAATAATGTATCAATATCAAGCGTGTCAAATACTTTTTTGAAGTCAATAAATAGGGCCAAAACATGCTTATTGTTGTTAAAGGCTTTGTTAATTTTATTAGAAAAATGTTCCAGAAGGTTTTTAGCGCTTTTGTGTTTTTGAAATTCATATTGCCTTGGGTTTATTATATTTATTTATTTGGAATAACCTGAATTTAATTTCGTTGAGTCATGTGATAGCTCTTTTAATTACGTTGAAGATTCAATTTTTTAGCACCGGGTTTTACTATCCCTTCGGGTAATACGCCTATGTACTAATTGCGCTAATGGTTTAGGAATTAAGTAGATTATATTAAGAATAAATGCACCTGCATTTGCGTGGAGGAAGAGTGGAAAAACCACCTGACCTAGATTCGAACCTTGGTCATCGACAGTCTAGTCTACTCAGAGAATCGCGTGTTAGACCACGAAGCTACCGAAGTGGGTCAGATATTTAATTGTTTATTAACTACAGTTCACTTTTCATAGGAAGGGTTTTATCTTACAGATAGAAAGGCTACTAAATCTACTTTCATGTATTCATAAGTCAGGTCATGGGATCTTCAGCTGTTATTCTTCAGCTATAACACTAAGAATAACTTATATATAGTAAAATGTTATCATTGTTGACTGCAAAAAAAGTTTGTATTTTCTAAAGGTTTTTTCATACTAAAATCCTACTATAGTATGTCTCAATTGCACTGTTTTTATTCCTAGCTACTATATTTTCTTACCTAAAATATTCGGAAAGAAAACACAGTTTTTGTAAAATGGCGCAGCAAAAGAAACTGTCCAACCCCCTCTACCCTCAGTGTTTACCATCCTTCCTCTCAATTAAATGTCCCTCTGGAATCTTACGGTGGCGTCACTCTCGTGTTAGACTGGCTTCCCAATGACTGGGAGATTGGCGCGCTCAAATCCCGCTCGGGTCTACTGAGGGCTGTTTTTTTCCCTAAACTGTGTTTCACTCTCTCCTCACACAAATGCGAGTACACTTCATCTAAGTTTTAACTTCCTCATCCTTAACGCATTGGCGTAATTAGTACATATGTAAACAACCTGAATGTGGAGTAAGACGTGGTATTAAAAAAACATTATTTTTTTGAAATAACACAATATTAGAATTGTATTTTAATAATTTTTAGGTGACCTGGTGGTCTAGGGGTAAGGTGTCGGACTTCTGAGCTGGGGTCCGGGGTTCAATCCTCGATCCCGGCATAGATTTATCTGATTGCCAAACCCTTCCTTCACCTCTGACAAGACGTGTATTAATCACAACTTGTGAATGTGAGGGATGCCAGGCCTCCATCGTGGTCCGGATTCCACGTTAAACTGTAGGTCCTCCATTTCATCTCACAATCACCCTAACATTACACACTAGCGTAAGTGCGTATAACCCGTACAGGTAGTAAGACGCGGTGCTAATAATAATAATAACAATAATAATAAAACTTTTAGTCATCAATCTAAATACTGCTACTATTTGTTTTAAAATTATGAAAACTCTCAGTGAATTTTTTAAATGTGTGCCTTGACAATTTAACACCTTTTTTTTAGTATGCCGCGAATTAAAAAAAAAAATTTAAACTCTGCATTAGAGTAACTAAACGAAGACAATGCCGGATGGGGAGTAAGACTCGGTCGAAAAAACCCATATATTATATACAATCCACCTGGTTTTGTTCAAGTTGTGCCGGTTGGACCTTGAATCTAAAGGGCGTGTCTGACGAACACAACAGCTGGCTTAATTAGCTGGAGCTTCACTAAATCAGTCATAGTTGACGTACACATCCGTTGTTCGTGTTCAATGCAAGGAGCAAGGGGGACTTAGGGTTTATAAAATTAAAACACTTAACATCATCGTAACTTGATCGATGTAGTTTGATATGAATCGCTCTATCTCGTTGCCCCCATGTGACGTTACTGAGCTGATAGAGTGGTTCATATACAACTACATCCATCTCCCAGCCCTATTTTACGTTACTAAACGGTTGGTTGTATTTAGACAAATATCACTATCTCGCTGCCCCATTTGACGTTACTGAGCTGATGGATGTAGTTGTATATGAACCTATCTATATCGCTGCCCCATTTGACGTTACTGAAGTGCTGGCTGTAGCTGGATATGAACCACTCTATCTCGCTGCCCCATTTGACGTTACAAAGATGCTCGATGCATGAAGTGTAGTGTAATGTCAGCACAGCACAACTCCACGGTAAGACCAAAGTGTAGTGTAATGTTAGCACAGCACAACTCTAGTGAATGACCAAAGTGAAGTGTAATGTCAGCACTGCACAGCTCCAGTGAATGACCAAAGTGAAGTGTAATGTCAGCACTGCACAGCTCCAGTGAATGACCAAAGTGTAGTGTAATGTCAGCACAGCACAACTCCACGGTAAGACCAAAGTGTAGTGTAATGTCAGCACAGCACAGCCCCAAGGGACGGCCGGCTCCACTCCGCGGCATCTTGTCTGTCTGGTCTAGTAATCGCGGGGTGAAGGATGTCCTGTGTTTATTATTGAGATTCATGCGATGCGAGCTGTCATTGCCTATCAACGTCATGATCATCCGAGTGTTGGATGCTCTCCTCTCCGCCAGGGACCCCCAGTAGGCGGAGTCGTAACCTTCGTAGGGATATAGGTCTCTGAGGTTGCACGATGATCAGCAACCGATCCTCACTGTCGCGGCTCTCGGAGGAACTTTATTCTACCAGTTCGGGTCTTACGCCTATTTTAACTATTATTTATTTTTTTAAAGTATTTTATGTGCCCTTTTTGAACCCACTGATTAAGTCAGCACATGACTTGTAAACTAACTTAAATTTAGAACATATACAGCACCCAGCCCCCCGACCGTTAATTCATTACTGTGTACGGCCAAGCCGAGAATCCAATCCGACAACCTTATCTCGGTGAGTTTACACGCTACCGACTGAGCTAAGACATCAAACCATATTTTGTCTAATGTGTTATAGATGAGGAAGGCAGATTTTTAGGGAAAATATACCCGCGTTCGCATGTAGGTAGAGTGGGAAACAATTGAAGAAAAACCACCTCCATTACACCCGTCCAGGATTTGAGCTCCGATTTCCCCTTTATTGGCAGTCTAGTCTATTATGAGAGTGACGTCTCAGACCATACGGCCACCGAGCAGGTTCATGCAAGACTGTTTGGGGATATTATATACTCGCATTAGTGGACACTTGGACCAAGGCGTCAGTCTCGTCTGGTTTTCCAATGACGAGAGAGGTTGGGTCTCGAATAGTGCGACGAATGTAGGCCTATTGAGGTGATTATTCCTAACGGATGAGCCTATTGCTTTCCGATTTATAGAGAGAGAAAAATGTGGGCCTCATATTGTGGGCAAGATCGTCGCTTCTTAAATCAGGGTGGTCCAACGTTTTTCATCCCGAGGGCCAAATCTGATAATCAGTTTAAACCGTGAGCCGAAGATATATTTAGTAATCACATAAACTTAATATAGGCCTACAAACAACACTTAATAAACAATTACTTTTAATACTTAAATTGTATTTTTGTTTGGTAAAATCTTTCAAATTTTACTGCCAAAAGAGTTTATTTATCTCCAAAAAATTTATTTGGAAAATGCATGCATGCATGCGAATTTTCACAAAACAACTTAATATTATAAATATATATTCATACGTATTTTTATTAATCAAATACGTGCTTAGTAAAATGCAATTACGGCATTTTTAAATAATTATTTTTCTTGAATAATTATATATATAACACATTCCACAGACGGTTTCCCTTTAACTTTCTTCCAGGATACTGTCAGGGCCAAATTTTCAGTGAGCGTGGGCTGCATTTGCCCCGCGGACCGTTAGTTGCACCACATTGCCATAAATAGTTCATTACCAAACCACTTCTAAGATCTTATGTTTCGTTTTACCCCAGTGGGATATATCAATTAGATTAAATTAGACGGATTTGGATGGAGTTCAATATAAATTCTGTCCCAGGAGATCTTTGACTTATGTCGGACAGTTTGAAAGTTAAAACTTAAATTCATACATTTAAAATATTTTCAGACGAATATTATATTAATCACGGGTGAAAGATTTGTCTATTTCCAAGAGATTTTATCTTCCTGCTATAACCTAGTATAGGCCAAAGATGTCCTTAGTGATACTTTGCGTTTTCTATGAAAAAAAATTATTGATCGAGAGAGTAATCTTTATTTGAAATAGTTGCCTGTGGGATGACGAAAGAAAGTGTATCCAACTGGGGGTAATCTTGCCCTCTACACAGTAACCAGTGCTCTATTACTGTCCTGCTAGCGAGTACACCTGGTTCACTGTAATATTGCCCTCTACACAGTAACCAGTGCTCTATTGCTTTCCTGCTAGCGAGTACACCTGGTTCACTGTAATCTTGCCCTATACACAGTAACCAGTGCTCTATTGTTGTCCTGTTAGCGAGTACACCTGGTTCACTGTAATATTGCCCTCTACACAGTAACCAGTGCTCTATTGCTGTCCTGTTAGCGAGTACACCTGGTTCACTGTAATATTGCCCTCTACACAGTAACCAGTGCTCTATTGCTGTCCTGTTAGCGAGTACACCTGGTTCACTGTAATATTGCCCTCTACACAGTAACCAGTGCTCTATTGCTGTCCTGTTAGCGAGTACACCTGGTTCACTGTAATATTGCCCTCTACACAGTAACCAGTGCTCTATTGCTGTCCTGTTAGCGAGTACACCTGGTTCACTGTAATATTGCCCTCTACACAGTAACCAGTGCTCTATTGCTGTCCTGTTAGCGAGTACACCTGGTTCACTGTAATATTGCCCTCTACACAGTAACCAGTGCTCTATTGCTGTCCTGTTAGCGAGTACACCTGGTTCACTGTAATATTGCCCTCTACACAGTAACCAGTGCTCTATTGCTGTCCTGTTAGCGAGTACACCTGGTTCACTGTAATATTGCCCTCTACACAGTAACCAGTGCTCTATTGCTGTCCTGTTAGCGAGTACACCTGGTTCACTGTAATATTGCCCTCTACACAGTAACCAGTGCTCTATTGCTGTCCTGTTAGCGAGTACACCTGGTTCACTGTAATATTGCCCTCTACACAGTAACCAGTGCTCTATTGCTGTCCTGTTAGCGAGTACACCTGGTTCACTGTAATATTGCCCTCTACACAGTAACCAGTGCTCTATTGCTGTCCTGTTAGCGAGTACACCTGGTTCACTGTAATATTGCCCTCTACACAGTAACCAGTGCTCTATTGCTGTCCTGTTAGCGAGTACACCTGGTTCACTGTAATATTGCCCTCTACACAGTAACCAGTGCTCTATTGCTGTCCTGTTAGCGAGTACACCTGGTTCACTGTAATATTGCCCTCTACACAGTAACCAGTGCTCTATTGCTGTCCTGTTAGCGAGTACACCTGGTTCACTGTAATATTGCCCTCTACACAGTAACCAGTGCTCTATTGCTGTCCTGTTAGCGAGTACACCTGGTTCACTGTAATCTTGCCCTCTACACAGTAACCAGTGCTCTATTGCTTTCCTGTTAGCGAGTACACCTGGTTCACTGTAATCTTGCCCTCTACACAGTAACCAGTGCTCTATTGCTTTCCTGTTAACGAGTACACCTGGTTCACTGTAATCTTGCCCTCTATAAAGTAACCAGTGCTCTATTGCTTTCCTGTTAACGAGTACACCTGCCTCACTGTAATCCTGCCCTCTAAACAGTAATCAGTGCTCATTGTTGCCCCGGTAGTGACTGTACCCGCCATGAATGTGTCGTTCATGTTGTCAATCAACCCCGCGCACATTTACACTGTGATGTATTTCATGTTCGTGCTTGACCACTGCTTGGATGCATGTTAAATAGCCCCGAGGGTTCGTGGGGGGACGAGGGGGCTGTGCTCTGTTTAGGCCCTACTTGTGCAAAGTGGAATGTTCCCCCCCTCACTCCCCTGTTTCCCCTTAGAGCTGTATGCTGACCTGCAAAACACGGAATAAAAAAAGTCTAAATTATGGGACATGTTGCAGTATTGTGGAGTCGGGGTTTTTTTTTAAGGGGGAACTTTCAATGAAGTTTAGGGTTCCCAGGTCGCGATTCTCTAGCCACATAAAAGAAACTGCACTTGGTGAGGCGCGTGACGTTAGTCGAGCCCGGTGTGATTTGTCAGTGACTGAAAGGTCGGGGCTCGAATCCTGGATGGATATACTGATTTTTTTTATCTTCTCCAAATCATTTCTCACTTGTCTCCCACGAGGATGAAAGTACACTTACATTTTTCTTAAAGTCCGCTTCCCTTGTTTCCATCCCAGCTACAAAAAGTCAACAAAGTAGAATTTGGTTGTGTCTCAGAGAGAGAAAGTATTATAATCGTTGACTTTTCTACCTCGGTATTTTGATAGTTTTTCACGTATTAAAGTTGCAGTGTCGGGAAAGCGAGAAAAGTTAAGTGTTTTTTTCACTTTTTTATTGCAATTTTTTTTTGTCTAAATAACTCAAATATTTATTCTGTGAAAACCTAGTCTAACTTTCTTCACATGATGATATCAACATTTGTTGAATATTTGTCAAGGGTGTCCTAGAATTTAATAATAGTTTTTATTTTTATCTTCATTTCGAAAGTTTGTCATCTAATGCTGCTATCTATGCTCATGACAAATACTAAACAACTGTTGATGTCAGCACGTGAAGACAATTAAACTCTATGTTTCTATTGGAGAAATATTTGTTTTATTTTGACAAAAATAAAGTTTTGCTATAAAAGCTGCAAAAATACTAACTTGGACTCCCTACACTCCTACCTCCCCACCCCCACCCCCCGAACTCAAAAAATTTGGCCTTTTACAATTAGGTTTATCTGTCCCTTTGTGACCTTGTGCTAAAGTCGAAACGGTTTTGATGAATTTTGTTCCAACTTCATATTTAAGATGTTATAGGTCCTATTCTTAAACCTTGGGGTGATATCGTAATTTTAATTTCAACTTTAAAATTTAAGCGCCATTATATGATTTTTAAAAACCTTTTTTCATAGACAGCTCAAACAGTTGTGTTCAAAATTGATATCTAGGGATTGTGTTAAATGATCAAATATTATTGTATACTTGAGTTTAGAGGGAAAAAATCTAGGAATAGTTTTTAAAAACTATAATAGATATTATAAGATAGCATTCACTATTTTGTCATACTATTTTGTTAATCTTTGAATGTACTTCCCATCATATCAATAATATAGTCACATTTTTATCAATCTTACTCAAGAGTGAAGTAAATTTAAACCTTTGTTTAAGTGGGGCTATAAAAAGAACAGTAGCTAATGTCAGAATTTTCTCAATTTTTATGACAAAAAACTTAATTTTTGCCAAAAGATATGAAATATTCCTTCAGTATAAGCCTATTTGGTTTAATTTTCATACAGAGGCCTAGTAATATGAATACTTCTTGAACATTTTGCATTAATTAACAAAGGAAGATTTGAACATAAACATTTTTAAATCGAGAGAAAAAGTCCTGTTCAAACTGCGCAGTGCCTATAGCAGCTTTATTTTAAACCTTTAAAAAAATACGGACTTTAAGACTGCACCACAACTTTTGATTTAATTTGGACTTTAACGCTTTATTAATGTTAAGCTGTAAAAGCGCTTTGCCTTCTGTAAATTACAATTCAAAATTTAGAACATAATATATGGTTTGAGACCTTCCATAATATTGAATACAGAAGCTCTAAAATGTCAATAAACGTGTTAAATACTTCAATATAACGATACAAATATTGTTAAACGTCCTTAAGAAAGTTTTTTTAGGACCATGAACTGTTGATTTTAGAAAGACACAATAGTTCTCCCCCCCCCCCCTAAAAAAATGCTCAAAAAATTATGTTTAGCCTTAGATAGCCGAGATATTACCAATCAGATGTTGCTCTTAGGTTAAATATTGATAAAACCTTTAACAGTACACGAATCTTGTGTTTATTGGAATGATCACAAAACTAGATTGTATGACCCTATGCATATAAATACTTGTAAACTTAGTTTAAAAGTTGCATTTTCCAATCTAAAAAGTTACAAAATCCACGTATTTCGGAGTTAAATTCCCAGGAAACGAAAGTTAACTGGTAAAGGAGCGTAGACTAGATCTTTGTGAATCGAAAGATATAATTTAA
>CABFWB010000634.1:160575-174765 GCA_902151455.1 Timema bartmani | reverse complement strand
GTTTTCTAAATTATTTCCTAATCCTAGGGTTATTCAATGTTTATAATAAACCTTTGAATAGGAGCAAACTGTCACAAACGAATACAAAACATTAGCTCCATAGATAAAAGAGTATTAATGGCAAAGAGATACAAGTGAGCTTATACCCATTTGCTTGTAAGCAGATGAAGGTTTCTCAAAACAGTATAATTTCAAGTCACCAGAGAGCAGCACTGAGTGGGAATTTAGTTGAATCCCTTTGCCATTTTCTACTTTAAGAATTAATAGCCAGAGCTATTATTTATGCTTATTAGTGGGGATTACTCCACCTAGATATCATATTCTGAAAATTGAAAAATGACACCTGGACACGGGTTCGATTCCCGTGTCCAGGTGTCATTTTTCAATTTTCAGAATTTTCTACTTTGGTGTATCTAGTTTGGATTTATGCACTTAACTCATTTTTCACTGAAATGTCACTTGTACCCCTTTCCTTTTAGGCCCCTCAATTAGAATGCGTCTTGCCTGATTTTTTTCTGACAGATGACTCTAGAAGCTATTTAAAGTGCTCTACTCTGGCATATTTTTGAAAATTAAGTGCATCTAGAAGTCATTTGTAGTTTGAGATAAGAGCACCTTTCAGCTTCATATTCGATAATATTATATGATTTGAGGCCAATTTATTTATTCCAGAAGGGAATTATTTAGGAGGCAGTACCCCTTGCTATCGCGGTTCCGTTGCCACTGTACCAATTTAGTCACTGAATACAAAAATGATCTCAAACCATCCTTAGGGAATTAACTAATACAGTTTGCAACATTAGTGGTGGACATAAAAGAAAACTACAAATACTCTTTCAAAGTAAATGTTCTCTTCAATGAACAACATTTTAGAACAACATTTTTCAATGTTGAAGTACTTTTAAGAATATATTTAGCACTTATTGTGTCAAACTATAATGGGGAAAGGCTGTTTTCAAAAATGAAGTTGAAAAAAAAAAGCTCCGTACAGTCATGATGAACCAAAATCGTTTAACACACCTTCCTTACTCAGCCTGGGAAGTGATATTCTTCATGAAATGGACTTTAAAGACATTAATAACATGTTTGCTGCGAAGAAAGCAAGGAATGTTTGTATTATATTGAGCGTTTTCATTAAGTCTTCATGTAGCCTACTATTCGTTTAATTTGTTAATATTACATTTATGTAAAATTAGACCTTAGCTTAATTTTTACCTTTCCTCAGACACGTTACGATGTATTTTACATGGCCCTAACCCGCCTCGGTGGCGTAGTTGGCTAACGCGCCAGTCGTGTTGAGTTAGACCACCAAGGACGGGGAGATCGAGGTTCAAATCTCGGTCGGGTGAACTAGGGGTGGTTTTTCCTAAATGGTTTTCCACTCTCCCTCCACGCAAATGCGGGTTCACTTCCTCTAAACTCAACCTTCCCAATTCCTAATCCATTAGTGTAATTAGTACTTAAGCGTATAACCCGAACGGGTAGTAAGACTCGGTGCTAAATAATAATAATAATACATAGCCCTGCTTCTGTGGCCGCATAGTATAAGGCGTCATTTTTGCAATAGATTAGACTGCCGATGATGGGGAGGTTAGGGTTCTAATCCCGGTTGGTTGCACTGAGGATGTGTTTTTGTTTAAATTGTTTTTCCCTCTCTATCCTCGAAAATGCGAGTACACTTTCCATAAATTCAAACTTCCCCATCCCAAACTCATTAGCGTAATCAGTATGAATGCGCATAATGTCAACAGATAGTCCACCTTTAACAACGATTCCTGGAGAACTTGGATACGAGTATATTAAGAATACCGTTATTTTAAATAAAAGCAAAAAGTAAAATGATGAGTTTTTTTTATACGATTTGCTGAAATTGTTTTAATTCGACGAGTTGGTTTGGGCAATGTCTCCTAATTACTTATTGGGTGGCACGATATCACGTGATTGAGGACACAGAGGGGGTGCACAAAGTTAAATTTGGATGGAAGGGGACGTGAGAAAAGTACAAGTGTTTTTTACAGTTTTAGTGGCAAACAATTTCTTAGTCAAAATAAATAAAAATATTTTATCCAGTAGAAACATATAATTTAATTTTCTTCGCATGATGATATCAAAAGTCCGACACCTTAGCTCAGTTGGTAAAGTGTCTGCATACTGAGCAAAGAGTCCCGGATTCGATTCCCGGCATGGCCGAAAATTTATAATTGATGAAAATATGGGTTTACCCTTTCACATTGATAAGTTAACGACTGGGGACTGGATCCTTGTGCCTGTCATAGTCTTAAGGTAAATTATAAAGAAACTTTAAATGAAGAGTAAAAGTTCTCAAATTCAAAGACACTCTTCACTGATATACAAGAACTGTTGAGATTATTATGCGAAGAAAATTAAACTATAAGTTTCCACTAGATAAATATTGATTTATTTTTTCTAAAAAAAAGTCTTTGTTAAAAAAACTGCAAAAAAAACTCCCTTTAACTAGGAATTCCTACCCATCCCATCTTAGCAATCGTACAGACATAAGGAAACGGAGTTTTCGGAATCTATATTGTTCAATGCTCATGGGAAGAACCTTATATAGAGAGCTAGAAACAGTACTAGATCTTTTTCATATATTTATACGTCAAGTCATCTTCAGCTGCCACTTCTGAGAGATATTATCAGGGGCGGACTGAGACAAGAATTAGGCTCTGGCACCTTCAGGACCACCAGCCCACTTTCACTGATTACTGTGGGGTGTTAAGATTATTAAAAACAACAAGGAACATAAAATAAAACAAGCTGAGAAATGCTTAAATTTAAAATAATTTTGTTAATGGATTAGTAATGTACAATATTATCTGGTGTTCAATAAATTAAATGAAATTCGATAAAATTCCACTCTGCATCGGCTGCCCACGGACCCATTATAGTACCGGCCCTTCGGACATTAGCTCGGGTCGCCAGATGGCCGGTCCAATGCTGGATATTATCAATCTATAAAATAACAATAATACATTAAAATATTATCAATGTTGGCCGCATTGTATTTTATATTGTTCCTTTCCGACGTTTCAGCGCATGCGCCCAACGAAGCGTGGCGTTCGGGCTTTGTCGGCTCACCTCGTAATAATTACGAGCCCAAGCGACATGGTGTCACGTCACTCAACACTGATTGGCTGTCGTTGAGCCCGCATCAGACATTTGTTTCGTGACGCAGCACGATCGTCTATTGTTACCCATCGATTTCTTACCTTTTTATTTAGTTTTTTTTTTTTACAAATTCTTTATTGCGTTCTGGAAGATGACTGCTGCATCTTTGTGTCTCGGAGGAGAGATCAAAAAATGTGATGGAAAGTATTCCCCGAGCTCACAAGCCGCAAACAAAAAAAAACCTTTCTCCCCCTTCCCCTCCTTCATGAATCTCTGTTCTTATTTTGTCAATCAATCATTTTCACATCGCTACGTGTCTTTTGATCTTTCAGAATTTCTCGGAACCATTCTCTTTAATCGAAAAGTGCGTCTTACATTTTAGTTATAACGTAGTGTTTGGGACGATAATTATCTCGCTACGTTGTTAGGTTTGGTTTGTTCTGGAACTATCTCAACTTTTGGAATGATGTGTAGATACACCAACATATGTTTTTTTTAGCACCGTGTCTTACTACACGTTCGGGTTACACGGATATGTACTAATTACGAAAATATGCTAGGGATTAAGAAGGCTAAATTTAAAGGAAGTGTACCCGCATTTTAGTAGATATAAAGAGAATGGAAAATAACCCTAAGACCCCTTGATTTGGATTCGAACCCCGAAACCCCGTCATCGGCAATCCGATCCAACATGGGAGTGAGATCAGGAAGTGGTGACCATTTTGGGCCTTGATCAACTTATGAGCTTATCAAAAGTCCCGCGGTCATCCATAGTTCCTACACACTATTCCAACTTGTTTCTTGATTATTTTTTTTGTCTACACCTTATTTATTTCTATAATTCGATCTTTCCTCAATTACTTATATCCACACTTTTATAGAAAAAATATAGAATAAATAAAATTCATATTTTATGTAAAATTATTTAACTTTCCCTAATCTGAGCGATCAAGGTTTTCTGGCCACACTCAAATAATATTTGAAAGTACTGTACTTGACATATTCGCAAGCTTAGAAGAATCAAAGATCAACTTTTAATGACGATGAAGCTATAAGAACAAGATCGACTAAAAATTGCCGAGAGATCGACCATTTGGCGATTCCTAGATAAGTTCATTCGACCACCAAAAATAATAATTTAACTTTCACATTTAAAAAAAATAAGCCTACATAAAAATGTGGTATTATTAGGTCTAAATATAACTGTCAAAAAATAAAATTGACCAAGATTGACAAACTTCCACCCTTTTTTGAATACTCCCATAAAAAAAACAAAGCACCTGACCACCCCTCTTCTCATTTCTTCCAAACATTTTTCCTCTCTCTCTCTCCCCCCCTTAAATTCACGTTCTTTTTTTCTTTGTATTAATCTGTGCTGTAGCTGCCCGTCAATCATTCCTCCCTCCTGTATTTTCTCACGGCCGGTTAAATTGAAAAGCCCCAGACGCTCTCTTGAAGAGTATCCGACACGTCCGACAGTTTTTGTTGTCCGTCCCTGAGTCCTAAATACGCCGTGGTGGCTCCTGCCTTCTATCGCGAGACCCCGATGATGATTATGATGTGCCTAGTCATTGTGATCCAAAGGTTCCTTTAAGGGCCCCGTAACGCAAACAATCAAGGATGCATCAACCAGGTCGAAGTAAATTGTCGATGTGATCTAACATGGTGGCTACAGACAAGGAAAACCCGCGAAAGTCATGGAATTCAATAATAAAAGTTTTGTAGCCATCCTGTATAAACTAAATAAAACTAAACCTTTGATTATTTTTCTATCGCCGCGTCGTTCGGATTATACCATTTATTTAGGCCTATTAGTTATGCTAATGTGTTTAGAATGATAAAGGTTAAATTTAGGGGAAGTGTACGCGCATTTGTGTGTGGAGAGAGAGAGAGAGAGAGAGAGAGAGAGAGAGAGGAAAACCATTTAAGTTAAAACTCAGTACCCCAATCCAGGCTTGGAACCCAAATCTCCCCCGCATTGGCAATCAAGTTTATTGCGAGATGTGACGCCTTAGACAATTTGACCACCGAAGCGGGTTTTGATTAACTAATTTTGTTAGTTTATTAGTATATTTTGTTAATAATTTTGTATTTTATCCGCTCTTTTACCAGCCCTTCGGGCTCTACGCATTTTTTTTACACTAATTGAAAAGATGGAAGCAAGGTATAATTAATGGGGAATATAACTGCTTTTTCATGGAAGAAGAATATGAAACAATTAAGGGGAAAAAATAACATCCTCAGTACACCCAATTGGAATTCGAACCCTAACAATTTTTCCAAGCATTCTTTGTTGGCACTAAATAGCTGATAGAATGACACGCGAACCAGATAAGCTCAATCTATTTGTAATCTTATAACAACCCCGTGGTTGCAATCGTAGCTCAAAGAAGATGATGTAGGTAACCTCATCGGCGTCCCGACACAGATCTTCGCCAATTGCCTAATCATTATTGCCCGTATCAACCAGGCCTACCCTATTTGGAGAAATTGTTTATTCAAGGACGTCGCCTACCTGTGACGTAACGACAAGTCAAGATATGATTTACCTTGTTAAAGTGTTTACGTTTCATTTGGTGAGATTTAAAGTTAAAACATTAAATAATATAAATAATAGGCAAATAGTCGTACATTGCAACTTTTTTTATCTTGAGGTGGTTTTTTTAAACGTATATTTTTTTAATAGTCCACAGCTCAGGATATTTGATTTATTCACAAAAATGGCCTGTAGTATTCTTCCTGCCAGGATGTAGAATAAAAAAGTCCGTGGAAGCACAATCTATCTAGAATAGGAAACAAGAAAAACGTAATTTTGAAATGCAAGTCAATGCTATTTATTTACTTAAGGTATTTAACGTGCACTTTTTTAATTGACACAAGGATTTCTATGAGGAAGAGAGGAAGGGCCTACCAATTTTGCCGGGAAAGGTATTTTCACATACCTTCCAGATTTCTTTTACGTTCCACAATCAACATGGGACTGACGTGACGGCTTTATTTCCCCTTCAAAGGAAGTTGTGTTACGAATTTTTATCACTCAAGAAAAATCAGTTGACCTCGGCTGAGTTTGAATCAACGAACATCGGGTCCCGGGGTGAGAACTTTACCCCAGGACCACAGAGGTCGACCCTTAATGCAACTTGACCCCCCAACTGAGGAATCAGTCCTCGGTCTTCAACCCTCCCTTATACTCTCATTTTCTGAGATCAGGCAAAAAGGGGTGAGGGACCTTTGTTTAGGGCCAACTGTTGGTCTCGGGTATTAGCCACGCTGCTATCCTATTCTAACTTCAGACACGGCCCAACACACTTTTTTTTTTTACCACCAATTCTTTCTTTCAGCAGTTGGAGAATGGGACGTTTTTGAATGAGGTGTAAAAATCGTGATTCTGTTTGGAACGTACATTGAGTCGAAATCTTTTAATTTTGTTCATCAATCTTATGTTACAGTGTTTTTTTTTACCATTGATGCTTGTTTAGCCTGGCAATCTCGAGTGTTTAGTCGACTACACGTAGCCCATAGTCAATGTCGTGTCGTGGAATGTCGCCAGGGTAAGCAAAGTTTGTTAAACTTCTGTGATATATTCTTCCCCCACTCTGTCTCCATTTGACTGCTCACACTTAGGCTCTGCTCTACATAGCTTACATTGGAATGTTGATACCTGCCTAAATGAGTGACAACTTTTAAAATATATTTTTACAAGTATTTATAATTATGTATAGGGTCATAGAAAATAGTTGTGTGTTCATTCCAGTAAATACCAAACTCGTGTGTAGGCCTACTTTTAAAGATTTTTTTTATCAATATTCAACCAAAGCACAACATTTGAATGGCACTATCTAGACAGCCTCATTAATATGCAACACGCTTTGCAAAATCGCTTTGAATTTAGCCACACTGGGTATCATCTCTGAGGGAACTCCATGATTACTATTGTGAAACTGCGTTTGTCATTTTCTTGTTTTCGTGTGGTCAATCTTCCCTTAAATATTAGACTATTCTCGCAACGCTGGTTCATCGAGGTTGTTAGTAGCTCACTTTTATCCCAGTACACCACCTACAAACACAACTGAAGGGAACGCGAGAAAAGGTTAATGTTTTTGTAGTTTTTTAGAAGAACATTTTATTTATTAAAACAAATCAAATAATTCTTACATACAAACATAGGGTTGAATTTTCTTCACATGGTAATCTCAACAGCTGTTCTTGAATATCTCTCGAGGATGTTCTTGAACGAGGATGGTCTGGAATTTTATGAAATATTTTTATCTTCATTTAAAAAGGTTGTCAGATAAAGTTCATATTCTCACGACAGATATCCAACGACCGTTGATATCACCATCTGAAGAAAATTAAACTCTATTTGTATAGAAACAATATTTGATTTATTTTTACCAAAATAAAGTTTTGCTATAAAAACTGCAAAAATACTGACCTTTTCTACACCTTAAAGATAGGTGATTTGACAACAGTTAACGGAGACAGAACCAATATAAAGGAAAGCTAATTAATCGAAGTAAAAAAGTTAACATCTAAATTCTAGGGCACCCTTAACATATATTCAAAAAGTGTTTGAGATTACTTTGCGAAGAGAATTAAACTCTATATTTCTGCTCGATAAATCTTTGATTTATTTTGCTATAAAAACATCCCTTAACTCGTAATCCCACCTTAAATGGTAAAACCTTGTAAGGCATTACTAGCCTTTGAATGAATATTAAATGTATTTCTTTCAGAAAGCTGGGAAGGTATTTGGTCCGCCGTCAAAGTGTCCATATGACTCCTGGTCTCCGAGCAAAGTCTTGTCCGTGAGAGTCTGTTTGATGGGAAAAGAGATGGATGAAGAGTGTTCCGAGATATGACGGACAAGCCATCAATCATTTTGTTCCCTGAGTCATCACTGCTGCGTCATCCACGATCCCGACAAGCCGGCATATGTCGGGTCTTTTCTTCGCTTTCATCTCGTCAAAACTCGATAACACGGCCTTCTTTTATTTATTAATGACTTGGCAAATCTCTTTGGTGGGGGATAAGAGAGCAACAACCATTGAGCCGATCTTGCGATGAGTCGTTCGTTATTTTTTGAAGTGATATGAAAAAAATGTGTGTGTGTGTGTGTGTGTGAAGTCAAGGTATTTTTTTTCATGGATTTGATTTTTTTATTACAGCTTTATAGCTTGATATTTTTCGATGTATAGTTAAACTTAGAAAGTTTCGTATCGTATTTGTTTGTAATCGATTATCGAGTAAATATTTAAAAGATTTGTGAACTTAAAAACCAAATCCCCTCTCTCCCTGATTCCTCCATTCCACATACCATCAAGGTTTGTGCGATGTTTTTTATTCCTGACTTTGGCTCTGGAGTCTGGGGTTCTATTCCGACAATGCGCGCGAGGGATGTTATTATTTAGTACAGTGGGTGATTTTCTAGACATATATTAGTGCATCTTCTTAAAATTTACCTCATCAGCCTGTGTTCTTAGCCAATTTTTTTTTGTAAACTGTTGATAGCCTTAAGGCGGGAGTGTAGAGGACGCAAAAAACGGTCAGGTTTTTGCAATTTTTAGATTACCATGTGAAGAAAATTAAACTTAGTTTCTACCCGAGCAATTTGTTTTGTTTTATCCAAACAGAGTTTTGCTTTAAAAATTGCAAAAACATTGTCCTTTTATCGCGTCTTCTACACTCCCAAACTTGAAGGGTAGTAAGACGTTTACATTCCAATTTTAATAGGAAGGGCCCTTAAGAAAATGTCTACAAACATATTTTTTAACGGCCGACATTGGTAACAGTTTATGGATATTATCAATACCTATAAAAAACGATAATAATATGGTAAAGAGTGACAGCTTCACATCGCATGAATTGATGTATGAATACGTTAAAGTAGATCTAGTAGCTTTTCATAGATATCAGATGAAGTTCTTTCTATGAAAATTGACTCTAGCTTAGTGCATTTCCAAACATTCTTCCGTAAGCTAGAGTCCGATTCTGATAAAAAGAAACATTTTGAACAGCTACAAAAGTTAGTGAAATAACTTTCACAATTCATGCCATATTATCTGAATGTGTCACTTTTGGTAAAAATGATCACTGTTTACAGCAAAAAAAAGGTGTTATGCATAAAAGTTTCTTCTAACAGAATCCTACTTTAGTTTGCTTTTAGGTAGATTCACTATTCGAGAGACCATGGTCCGATTCGAGAATATTGTCTTAGATATATATTTTACTATGTGTTGCAATAAGATAATTCAGACTATTTTTTATAAATACTGTGTTTAAAAGTGCAAAAATAAATATAATTTTTTTAAATGATTTTAAAGTTTATATTTTACTATCACTGGTCTACCCTTATTGTAAGGAATTATCATATAAGCCTTTGAACGAATATAAAATGTATATTTCTCATAAATCAGGGAATATATTTTGTCTGCCATCAAAGAGTTCGTATGCCACTGCTAAGATATTATTTTATTTGAAGTATTAGCATGCACTTTCTGCACTTTTGGCGCCACATGTAGTAAAATTACTAATCAGACAAACTTCACTTGCGTATGTAAACGTGGAAACTAAACTATCGACCACATAGGAATTCGAACCAAATTTGCTCAAAGCTGTGAAGCGCTAAATACTTTTTTTCTAGGTATATAATGTCAATTTCCAAACCAACTGATTATATCAGCATACAACTTATAAACTAATTTAAATCTAGAACAGACACAATATTAAGCCGCTAATCCATCCCTGTGAAAGCAGAAACCCACATTTCCCCATTAACATATTTTTCATGAATGTTGGTAATCGAACTAGGGCATCTTAACTCAGTAGACATACATGCTATGGACTTAGATAAGGTGTTAAGCTAGTGCTCATACGAAAAAGGGACTAATCTTTTTTTAATCAATAAATAATCTTTCCATTCACATTATTTACCCGTGTGATGTTTTGTTTTAATTCAACATTCCGTTTGTATTTGGGACAGGTTTTATATATCGACCCCGGATAGAGAGGGTGTATTTGGGACAGGTTGTATTATATCTACCCCGATTAGAGAGGGTGTATTTGGGACAGGTTGTATCATATCGACCCCGGATAGAGAGGGTGTATTTGGGACAAGTTGTATTATATCGACCCCGATTAGAGAGGGTGTATTTGGGACAGGTTGTATATATCGACCCCGGATAGAGAGGGTGTATTTGGGACAGGTTGTATATATAAACCCTGGATAGAGAGGGTGTATTTAAGACAGGTTGTATATATCGACCCCGGATAGAGAGGGTGTATTTGGGACAGGTTGTATGTATTGACCCCGGATAGAGAGGGCGTATTTGGGACAGGTTGTATATATCTACCCCGGATAGAGAGGGTGTATTTAGGACAGATTATATATATCGAACCCAGATAGAGAGGGTGTATTTGGGACAGATTATATATATCGAACCCGGATAGAGAGGGTGTATTTGTGCTTTTCTTGATCATGTTTCATCGGTTAGTTTGTTACGAGTGTAAACCCCTCCTCCCTTTTCTCCGCCCAGAAAATGGCAAACACCCCTCGACAAATGGAGTTACCCTGTCAATATTACTAATTACTCCCCCATTCGACTGAGAGGGTAAAGTTTAAAAAAAGGTTCCAATAATCCTGTGACAATATTACTCCTCTGAGCAAAGTATATCACACATACACACAACAAAAATCAAATAGTAAAATCCGATAAATTAATTAAAAAATCACGTTAAGTTTGTCGGAGCTATAGGGAATCTATTTTTTTTTTACTTTAAAAAGCTATTATATCTCGGGGCGAAGGGTAAAGAATCGTGCATACGAGAACTGGTCAGTGATGATAATAGTAATAATACCCGATGTAATAATTGATTGTTTGTAGGGTAAATGAAGTTGTCAGTGACACGCGGTGCGCGCGCCTCCTGGTGGGGAACTTACAGACCCTTACATGGCCTGCGGGCCTCGGCCTGCTGACCCCTGCCCTAACGCGTGACTGAAAGGGGCTGGATCATGGAGTGAGGGAGAGCTCTTTGCCAGATACGTCAAGGCAACGTGACCTAAGTTTTTAGAAATGCCATTTTATTATTTTACTTTAAAAATGGATTTTTTTGTGTGCACACCGCAACTTACTACTCGTCCGAGATATTCCAATTATTTTTTTAAAACACTACTGTGGGGAAGGTGAGGCCTGAAAATTGACCAACTCCACGAATGCACATATTATTATGGAATTTTTCAATCTAAAGAATTCATGCATTCAACTGTCATTGTTTTATTAGCGACATAAGAAGCCCTCCCGAGTCGAAGGTGACTGCGTTATCTGATAGCTCGCAATCTTAATAGTTGATCGTAACGAACGATTTCCGCACGTCCATAACAAACTCTTCCTTAAAATATGAGTGAAGAAATGACCCAAGGCACGGGATGACTCCTGGATAGCTCAGTAGCAAGAACATTAGTGTACTAATCCAAAGGTCCAGATTTCGATTCCCGTGTCCAATGTCAATTTTGCAATTTAAATAATATAGTAGACCTTTGTTTTGAAGAAAAATCGAAATTAAAAATCAAAGGACGCAGATTTGAACACAGGTCTGATATTTTCCCTTCCATTCTCCTCCCTGAAATATTGTGGCCCCGCAAAGAATGCATAATATTTCCCCATCACGGCCAACTCATCCTGTTTTTAACATCGATTACATGACCCCCAATCCAGTCACTTTTTTACAAATAAAGATTTATCTATTATCTATTGAGATTCCTTCTGGGAAATGCCTGAAAAACACACGTATTTTTTTAATGAAGAAAATGGTGGAAACTTGTATTGGGACATGAATTTAAAATCGCCTTTATTATGCAATACTTAAACGATGGTGTGATTTCTAGTGTGTTCTAAGCCTCAAAATGTCTTAGTCGAAGGTCAAATTTCCTTTACTTCGATACCCACAATAACCTTCACGCCTTTGAAATATTTTGAAGGAAGAAGAAAACTTCGATACAGGCCTACTATAGGCTAGACAGATTTGAAATGTCTCATTAAATATTACCTATTTCAACATATAATATTTATTAGAACAGCCAAAAAATATTTTAACAACGACCTAATTACTTGCAGGTGACCTGGTGATCTAGGGGTAAGGTGTCAGACTTCTTTGTTGGGGGTCCGGGGTTCAATCCTCGGCCCCGGCACAGATTTATCTGATATCCAAACCCCTCCTTTACCCCTGACAAGACGTGTATTAATCCCAACTTGCGAATGTGTGGAATGCCAGGCCTCCACCGTGGTTCGGATCCCACGTTAAACTGTAGGTGCTCCATTTCATCTCACAATCACCCTACCATTACACATTAGCGTAAGTGCGTACAACCCAAACGGGTAATTAGACGCGGTGCTAATAATAATAATAATAATAATAATAATAATAATAATAATAATAATAATTACTTGCTCTAATGCTCTACACCATTAGGAAATCGAAAGTTCATTGCCGCACTTGCAAACGTCCGCCACCTTTTCCCATCTTGAGCTAATTCTATCCAGTCCACCTCATCATGCCCTATTTCTTTCAGATCCATTCTAATGTTATCCTCCCATCTGCGTCTTCCCAATGATCTCTTCCCATTAAGATCACTAGTTAATACTCTGAACAAGGTCCTAAATTCTTCCAATCGCGCTACATGTCCCGTCCACCGTTATCTACGAGACTCGACTATCCTAACAACGTATTTTGATGATCACAGGGTATGTAACTCATCGTTATGCAACCTCATCCACTCCCCAGTAGCCTTATCCTTTTTGGACCAAATATAATTTAATCACCAGTCGGCGCTTAGGAATATATTTATAATGTAAGCAATTCAGGTGTCTGTATAAAAAATAATCTAGTGGGCTTTGTATTTCCCGCTAAGCCTTGGTGACAGCAACAAAAACCTTATCTTCGACTTCGACTTTATTTCGCATGTTTCAAGCGTCGCTTCGCTTTTAAAAATTAAGCTTCGCACATCCCTTATTATATTTTATCTGTATCGATACGACTCACCAAGGGTGACAGCAGCAGATCATATTAATGACAGATGGATATAAGAAAGTAGGTTTAATAACACTCAGATACTGTTTTACTTTCAGAATTTTACCAAATTCGTCAATACCTTAACACAGGGTGGTCCAACGTTTTTCATCCCAAGGGCCAAATCTGACCATCAGTTTGCACCGCGGGCCGAATATATATTTAGTAGGCTTAATTCCATCAACTTATTACTAGACCCACAAACAACTCTTGATAAGCAATTAGTTGCAATACTCATAAAAAATGGTATTTTTGATTGGTAGAATCTTTCAAATTTTACTGCCAAAAATAGTTTGTTTTTTTAAACACCGCGTCTTACCCGTTCGTTTTATACGCTTATATAGTAATTATTACGTTGATAGTTTTAGGGATTAGGAAGGCTATATTTAGAGGAAATGTACCCGCATTTGCATGGAGGGAGATTGGAAAACTACATTGGAAAAAAAACCTCAGTACACCCGACCGAGATTCGAACCTCTATCTCCACGTCATCGGCAGTCCAGTCTAACATGAAAGCGCGTTAGACCATGCGGCCACCGAAGCGGGTTCATAGTTTTATGAATCTCCCTAAAATGTTTTATGAAATATAAAAGCAAACACACTTTAATAAAACGACTTGTATGTTTAGTATTAAACCCGAAGGTTGGTTGGATCCTCAACAGTTCCACCGTCAGCTGAGGGGTGGTATAGTTTCCCGTTGCTTTCTTCACCGAGCCAGAAGGTACACCAACTGACCCTGTAAGCGACATCTTCACTCCATTCATTATAGAGACTGGCTATATATTGAATGTTATTACTAGTATCGTTCATACACCAACTGACCCTACAAGCGACACCTTCACTCCATACATCACAAGAACTGGCTGTATATTGAATGTTATTACTAGTATCGTTCATACACCAACTGACCCTACAAGCGACACCTTCACTCCATTCATCACAGGGACTGGCTGTATATTGAATGTTATTACTAGTATCGTTCATACACCAACTGAC
>CABFWB010000634.1:143871-154172 GCA_902151455.1 Timema bartmani | reverse complement strand
TATTCACTAAAAGAAGCAGGCGCAATTTGAGAGCAAAGTTGCGCCTTTTATTTGCCACCACTCAAGAGTAGGCGCAACTATTAAAATCATGATTGTCACTTCAATAAATTTAAATGGCGGCATATTATCGTTATGGCTTAAAATACAATAATTAGTTAACTGTACTCCAATTAATAATAAAGAAATTAAAATAACAGACGTTTGTCAAGCACAAAATTTGTTTCAATTTAGATAGTGGTAACAAAGCAATTACTTACCTTTTATTGTTGAAATCTTACATTCAAGCAACGTAATGGCATTTATTGCATTATTACAAAACAAAACGTCAAACGAAACCACGAACTGTGTAATCTTTGTCTAGATCCAAAGAGGTTTGTATTCCTCCAAATCCAAAGACATCGCGTCAGTAAATATGGTGGTTAGTATAGCTTTAAAATAAATTTTAAAGTTTCTATAAATGTTTTCTTAATGGAACTTAAGCTTTAAACTAATAATATTAATAAATACTAAATAATATACTAATATTGGTTTTGTAAAGCACCCACAAAGAGGCCGTTTCTAATTTTATTGCTAGTCTACAAGCAAAATATTTAGAAATCCTTGTATTTGCTGTCATTTTCATTAGAGATTTAAAATAAAGTAGCCTTGACTTTGAAAGGAAATTCTTCACAAGGATTGGTCGAAACAGCACAATTGATGACGTTTATGGTGACGTCACCATAATCTTGCCACCAGTTTGCGCCTTGTTTAGTGAATACGGAAATGGAGCAAATAAATAAGGCGCATCTTGGGGAGCATCTTGGGCGCAAAGTTGCGCCATTTCTATACTTGCGCCGGAGCAGATTTGCTCCCGTTAGTGAATCCAGGCCCAGGGTTCTTTTACTTGCCACAATCGACATGGGACCGACGGCTTTACTTCCCCTCCGAAGGAAGTTGTGCTACGCATTTTTTGTCGCTCGAAAAAATCCGTTGACCTCGGCTGGGTTTGAAACCACAAATAAAGGGTTCTTAAGTGAGCACTTTACCCCAAGACCACAGATCTCGACTAAAAATGTATCATATACTGCTCAAATCTAGAAAAGATCTGTTTAAAAAGATAGTGATGATAGTCCAATTAAATCTGATGATGATTTTCTATTGTGTTTGTGTTTGAAAAAATAACAGCTATTGGTAATAAATAGTTAAAGGCGTCGCTCTCTCTCAAAGGACTGTACTTCCGATGACGGAGAGATCGGGGTTAGAATCCTGGTCGGGCATACACAAGATCTTTTCTACCCTCTTAATCCATGCAAATGCGGGTACAGTTTTACTATCTCAACATTCGTCATACTTAGCACATTAGCGTAATTTAGTACATATGTGTACAAGCCGAACTGGTAGTAAGACGCGTTGGTAAAAAAAACTGTAATGAATTGGCTTCTGGCTGACGAAAGGCATTGGTTTCGTCTGGTTTGCTGGCGAACGATAGATTACTATGAAGGGCCATTTTAGAAACTACACAGGCCTACATATGTGTTTTTGTTCAACATTTATAACATACTCTACACTAATCTATAAGTGAAAAATGACATGAACACGGGACGATATCTGAATAGCTCAGTCGTAGAACATTGTCGTGCTAAGCCGAGAGTCTTGGGGTTCGATTCTAGTGTTCAGGTGTATTTTTTTAAATTTACGTAAATTGTTATTATTTTAAAGGTACAGATAATATCTATTAAAAGTGACAGCTATGGCAATCACATTATTTGACGTATGAATACGTGAAATTTAATCTAGTAACCTTTCTAGTTGTCAGGTAAAACCCATTATATGAAAATTGCTTTTTAAGAAACCAAGATATTTACTTAAGGCTTATCTATACATAAAATGGTATAATTCTGACTTGACTATTTTCTTCATGCTGTACTTGGTAAAGTCTGTTCAGCGTAGGTATTGTTTTCTGAAAGGCCTTTTTCCCTACCAGAAAGCTATTATATAGTAGGATATTGGTAGAAAAAAAGACCTTTCAGAGAGTAATTCCTACCATGAATGAAGATCCTTTTTATGAAAATCGGACTCTATTATAAGCATGATTGTGAATAGAACCCCAAAATATCTTAATAGTTTCAGCCAAAAATTCGAAGAATCTATTTGAGAACTACGAAAGTTTCATAAATCGATCGCACAAATATTCTGTCGTCGTCTTAAACGCGGGGTCAGAAAAAAAAAGGGGAAGGATCAGAAAGACACGTATAAGAAGAATAAAAAAAAACTGGTCGTTCTTTTTCTGTCGAGACATATCTTACGTTCATTACACCTCCCATTACAAGACTCTGGTCCGCCATTTAGCCCGTACTTAAAACAGCGGTGTACGACCACTTTCTTTGCTGGGGTGGTTAGTGGGGCAAGGGGGACGGGGTGGAAACAACCAGAACGAGCGCCAAGAAACAAAACAACATCACCCTACCACCCCTCCCCTACACCCCTTCTCCCTTTAAAAAAAAAACACAACATAATAGTTCTTCCCGTACTTTATTATATTACCGAGCAAAAGTCGTGTCCAAAAGCAGTTTTCCAAACGCCTGTAAGTGGGCAATTACGTAAAACTGTAGTTTTTTTTGTGTGTATATTTGTGTGTGTACCTTTTTCTTTTTACCATTCTTGTTCTCCTTTCATTTTGTTGAGTTTAATTTTCGAAGGAGACGCGAAGACAAGACTTTTTTTTTCTAAAAAAAGGAGGTGTGTGTTTTGTTTTTGTGTCTTGGAGAAGAGCTGGAATGATCATGTTAAATTTTAGGCGTTGATGGCCTTCCTTGTTTTTGTTTTTTTTCTAAAGGTTAATTTTGTTGAGGAGTGGTTGAGTTGTAGCAAGGACGCTTGTAAGGGGTATCCTTAGGAATGAAGGGCTACTCCCCCCCATTACCCTCACCCCTAACCCCCCTTAGTCAATGGGCCTGAAAGGTTCAGTCGCGTTCTTTTTGCACGTTTGACAATCGTCTACTTTTCGATGTACTCCAACAAATTGACAAACAATTGATTAAAAAAGAAAGGGATGGATCCTTTGGAAAGGATAGGATCGTTGTGCACCATTTCGTCGATGGAAGCTCCCCCACCACCATTCACCACTACCCCATCCCCCCCTTTTTTTTGAAGAGGGTGATTGTCGGGACGTTGCACTCTTTTTAGAAACTGCTGCTTTCTATCTAGTTGATTTTTTTTTGCTAGCTTTTTACCGTAATACTGTCCCTAGTTGACTTGCGTTCAACCTTTTATAAATGGTAGTCTTTTTAATGGCGGGGTTTATTAAACTTACTTATTCCGGTAGAGTATGCTCCTTACCATCTTTCAATGGGAAACATGGAGTTCTTTTACTTAAATTGTTTTTATAAGATCTTTCAACAACTTTCCGTTTATTTTTTCTTGTGTGTGGACTTAATAAGTCAGCTACTGAACTTTTTAAAAAGAATATGAAACCGGCTTCGGTGGCCCAATGGACTAAGCTGCTACTCTCGCAATAACCTAGGCTGCCGAAAACACGGAGATCGGGGCTCGATCCCGGTCGAATGCACTGAGGGGTATTTTCCTAAATGGTCTTCCACTCTCCCCTCGCAAATGCGGGTACACTCGCTCTAAATGTAGCCTTCTTAATCCCTGATATTAGTATATAGGTGTATTACTCGAATGGTTAATAAGACACGGGTCTAAAAATAGAATGAAATCCTGGTGTTCGAATGGTCTAAGAAGATGTCACTCGCAATAGACTGTGCTGCCAATGGATGTGCAGTTAGTGGGGGGTTTGAATCCCATTCGGGTGTCCCGAGGGTGTTTTTCCTCAAATGGTTGTCCATTCTCCCTCCACGCAAATGTGGTTACCCATCCTCTAAATTAAACCCTCTTTGACCTCATCCCTTACACATTACAGTAATTTGTACGTATGTATACAACTCTAACGGGTAATAAGGTGCGGTATTAAAATGCATACGGAATAAGCTTATAATTATTGTCAAGGCTATATATTATGCTAATTGGTATGATGCCATTACTAGATTAGATAGAACTGTACCATCTCAATAATTTTATTTTGATATTGAATATATAACTTATGTAAAATATCAACTCATACATAATAAATGAAACATTTTTTGTTGTTGTAATTCATTTAGACAAATGTCCTAAATACAGTTCAGTCAAAAAAAAAATTACTATGTAAATTATAAAGAGCTAGTTAAAATCATTTCAATGAATCATTAAACATATTAATTTATGAAAAATATATTTTTCTTTGACTCTGTATCTCGTTAATTTGTCACATTTTTAAAATAGAATTAAAATAATGATTTTCTTTCAACGTCCAAACTGATCTGATCTGATTATTTAAGCAAACATCACTTATTAAAATTACTATGTTCTGAAAATTGAAAAATGACACCTGGACACGGGAATCGAACCCGGAATATGATATCTAGATGGTGTAATTCCTACTAATAGCATAAATAATAGCTTTAGCTATTTAATTCAAAATTACTATGTATTTAAGTGTTGCTTATAAAACCATTAAACCCAAATTAATTTCGAATAAAAAAATTAATTTAAATAAAATAACCTTTTAAAGTCAACTACATAACCTTTATATAATATATGACAATCGATCTATTCAACTAACATATTATACAACTTATTTAAAACAATAATATCTTAAAGGCATGAGGAGGGTGGAATTTGTAGGAAGTATACCCGCATTTGCGTGGATAGGGAGTTAACAACTGTTTCAGGGAGAAAAAAATCACTCTCAGTACTCAGGACTGAGATTCGAGCCCTGACCTCCCCATCGTCGTCAGTCCAGTCTTCTTAGACGATATTATCGAGATCAAATATATTCTTAATAAACACGATTCTCCGTAAGAAAATAAATAAATTGAAAATCAATTATTTTGTTTGTTTTTTGATATTTTTTTACTATATACTTAACACTATTTCAAACACGTCCGCAATATTAATTTTCTTCATTTTTTAATAAACAAAAAAATATTTCAAAAAATATCCAAAACTGTACTTTGGGTGCCAAGTCTTCTCGCGAGACAAAGGAAAAACTATCCCCCCTCTGCTCCCCTTCATTTCTAGGCTCATTTGTTTTGTTCATCCCTCCTCCTCCATTCCCCACTTCATCGAATGGTATGTTATCACATGTTCTCACGCAATTCCAACATCATGGGAAGAACACTTGGATATTTCACCGATACTTTTCGATTCGAAAAATATGGACGGGATTCTTCTTTTTCTTCCCTGACGCATCGCGGACTCACAGGGGGTTGTTTTGAAGGGGGTTATTCCTCTTATAAGAATGTACACTCTTGTCTGATAAAATTGATACTCTTTATAAATGCTATTTGATATCACCGTTGGCCTTGATTATTATATTCACCTGCTCTTGTTTATTTGTGATGACCACTACTTGATCAATTCTGAGGATAACATATTTATTTTTTGCTTTTAAGAAATTGTTTAAAACGACTTCTCTCTTAGTAATTTAATGTGCAGTCCGTTTGTCCTGAAATATAGCAGTCTCATCTTGGCGAATTACACTATAGAAAGAAAGCTTTGGAGATAAGGCCAAAGTGTAATACAGTGATTGGCAACCTACGACCCGCCGATTGATTCTATCTGGCCCGCAAAAGATTTAACAAACAAACAAACAATTGTGTTCATAAAAATAAGACTAATAACTAATTACTATAATAATTATAAAGTGAATATATTTTGCTCAGTTATTTTTTAACCGTATGGCTCGTATTATCAAAAAAGATTGTTGACCCCTGGTATAATCTATCAAGGTAAGATATTCAATGGCACTAATAAAGTATTTGTTCTGTTGACTTTATAAAATATTCACTCAATTAACGTTATATTTTTATTAATGATTCATAATTTATTATATTTATTTTACTCATTAGATTACTATCAATAAATAGTTTCTAATCCAGAAGGAATGCATATTGGGCAAATAAAACCTGACACACACAAAACCTATATAACTATGTGTCGAATAAAATATGTTCAACCAGTAGATGAGAGCTGGGTTAGAATCTTGGTTGGGTGGATTTTAATAAATGGCTTCCCACTCTCCCTCCGTGCAGATACAAGTACATTTATTCTAAAATGCTACCTTCATACCCCGATTCCATTTGCGTTAATAATGGATGCGTGAAACCCGGACGGGTAATAAGACGTGATGAGAAAAAACAACATGAAAACATGTTTAATTTATTATAAGCTAGTTAATGGAATCTGTATTGTGCTCTAAGCAGTCACTTTTGATGTACAGTCCAATTTTCATAGTAAGAGCCTTTTATAAAATATCTAAAACACATACTTTTTTGTGGTCAATATTGATAACATTTTACTATATTATTATTGTTATTTTGTAGTTATTGATAATAGGTCTATATATCATAAGTGACAGCCGCACATCACATGACTTGACGCATGAATACGTGAAATAAGTAATATACCTCAGTTTTAGCTTATGTGGTGCTGACTGACAGCTCACAGCTGACTTCTGACGGCTTTGAAAAGCTACCAGACCAAATTATGTATCCCTACGCCGAACCATATAATCTGCAAAAAACATGTATTTAGCAGTTGTCACTTCTGACAGTCAACATTTAGGTATATACCTAACTGTTGACTGTCAGAAGTCAGCTGTGAACTGTCAGTCAGCACCACAGAAGCTAAAACTGAGGTATAGTAACTTTCCTAGCCGTCAGATGAGACCCTACATATGAAAGTTGGACTGTTCATAGAGCTATTTCCCTTTAGTTTGTGATATTAAGAACAGTTTTATCGCGTTGTGCACTTGTTTTTTGTTTGTTTTGAGTGTACTTGTTTGAGGCGGGGTTGAATGTTTTATCGTGTAGTCTCTGGTCACAACGTACCAACTTTATACGGGGTTCGATTCAACTTCATCACTGACTCTATGGGACATGCCACGTCGCTAAGAGACACAAGACCGTGGGGCTAGAGTGATCTAAAGGGCGCCTCACACGTTCAATGTTACTGACATTCTTTCAGTATTGAGCTCACACGTTCAATGTTACTGACATTCCTTCAGTATTGAGCTCACACGTTCAATGTTACTGACATTCCTTCAGTATTGAGATCACACGATCAATATTACTGACATTCCTTCAGTATTGAGCTCACACGATCAATATTACAAACAATATTTTGGTCAGTACACAACTACACAGCTTACTGGTGTTTAGGAAATGCATGTGTTACAATTGTTTTAGCTGTAAGGCTGAACAGGAAGACAAGCCGAAAGTGATGGGTTTAAAGAGTGGATTGCAATTCGTGAAAGGTACACACATTTAACACTATTGAAAGAAATAAAGATTTCCGACCCCGATGATTTCAAGAGTTATTTTAGAATGAGCGCTGAGCCTCGATGTTTTTAAAGATATTATATTATCTGTGAAGCCATTCTAAAATGGTCAAAAACGCCCTTTTCAATGCAGTTCCTATCCAAATATCATTAAATATTTCAATAATGTTCACAATTAGGAACTGTTATTAATCATTTATCTCCACTAATGTTTAATCAGAAATGATCCACGTGCAATAGTATTTCTGTAAATGTACACTTTTTAGTTGACTGAATCACATAATTGACTGGCATGAGATACACGCTCTTAAATGACATCTATAACGTAAACATAGATGTATACAGTATTTATTTAGATTTGTCAGCACTAATACAATGCACCTTATTTTTCTATAAACCTTCCTCTTAACACAAATATAATAAAATGTATGATTTTCCTAAGTAACTGACATATAATAAATGGCCTATTATAAAAAGCCAAATGTGTTTTCATGTTATAATTTAAATAACCAAGCTCAGACAAGTAAAAACATCCCCCAAAGTCTTCCAGATTTTTGTGTGTGTTTAAATAAACCAATATCTTGCTACAACACGATTTTTTTATTATTCCCTATGAACCAAAAGGTGTATTCAAATGTTTTCCGGTTGATGTAAAAACTGTTCCGAGAAACGCGGCCACCATCCCACCACCCTCCACCCCTAAACCTCATCACTAGAATGCAGAAGGTGTGCTGTGTTGGCCGGTTGACTCCAATATACCGTAAAACCTCCCCCCCTCCCCCCTCCTTTCTCTTGTATCCTCTTATACACCGAGTGAACCTTCCAATATACTGTCACATCAGCATCCGAATGACGCAATTACGACGCAAAGTGGCATGGTTGAACAAGAGAGCGAGAGAGAAAGATAGCGTCTATTACCCCCACTCACCCACTCCCTCCCAACCAATAGAACAACCCTCCGTGTGGTAGAACCGCTTCAATTCCGACCAAATGTCCGCTAAGAGAAGGTTAACTTTGCGATGGAAAACGCCTGGTATCAGTGAACGAGGGGGAACATACCAGGCCGAGTCCACACTTGTATCAAATCCTCGTGTCGTATCCCCGTCAGGGCTGGAGCGGGTGACGATACACAAGGATACGGTTGAGAGCAAATCTCGGCAGATCAGATCTTCGTTCCGTCTCTACAATTGATGCGATTCGTTTATTCCAATCTTTCGTGTGTCCTCGACCCGCGACAAGTGTTTGGTTCTGAGCACGTCCTGGCATGTCGTATCCTCTCCCTTTGATGCGACGGTGAAATACCGACTAGAAGCGAGACGCAGTGATTTGATACTCTTATCGCTTTCATGATCGCGTCGGGAATACGATACAAGGATCTGACACAAGTGTGGACCCGGCTTACGTGTTCCATAGCTGCCCCGCCTCTTACTTTTTCATAGCGAGATAGTATTGTAATCGTGAACATTTTTTGGCATCGAGATGATGGATCTTTATGTTTTATTATGTCCTTGAACTTAAACATGTTAGTTTTATGGTTCTGTCTATTTGTAGCCTATATGTGCCCGTCTGTCTGTCCCTTTATGTGTGTGTATCCGGGGCTACAGCCTAAACTGTTCGATAAATTTGGTTCAAACTTGATATTTAGTTGCTATAAGGTTATACCTCGAGACCAAATCGTGATTTTGATTTTATACTTGAAATTAAACGTAGCTTACTGATGACTGATTTTTTGGAAAATGTTAAATTGATTTGAATATAGCTTTTAAAGAGTCTGTTCATATTGGATATCTGAGGTAGTTTACATGATTAATAGCACTTTGTAGGGCCTACTTGTAATTGGGCGAAAAATTGATTTACGAGTCGTTAACTGAATATTGAATGTTTATTAAGTTTTTAGAGAATGGGCCTGATGATTTTATTTAGAATGTTTACAAAAAATTTCATTTGAGGGTGGTATTTTCTGATATTTTAAAATTTTAAATTATAAGAACTCGTGTACGCTTTTACCGTACCATTTATTTTGTATTTTTTTTCATGCACAGTTCATTCAAGTAGCTTGTTGTTGATACCTTGAGTATAGCTCACATATGTGCCGACTCCCCTCATATCCGCTCACACATTTTCATCTCAGGGATTGACGGATCGCTACTTTACAAAAGACGCGAATTATTGGGGCTCTCTAACTTACACTTTTCTATCTTTCATTATTTCGTTTATCTTACACCACGTTATACTACCTTTTTAAGCTCTAGCCTACACTACAAGGGTAAAGAAGAGGAAGGTATAACTTAGATAAAATGTACCCGCATTTACATGCCAGCAGAATGGGAAACAATTTAGGTGATGAGATATCCCCACTAAAACCAACCTGGATTTGAGTCCTGACCTCCTCCATCACCGACAGACTAGGCTGCACGAATTTTACGTTTAGTCCTTGTGCCCCCCCGACCCACTTTTTTCCTTCTTCCCTCCCTCCACTATAATATAAATAAATTTCCTCTAAACAAGATTTTTCACCACGTCTTACTACCCGTTCTAGTTCCTACGCACATGAACTAATTACGCTGATATGTTAGCGATGAGTAAGGTTAAATTTAAAGGAAGTGTACCTGGGCTTTCATGGTAGGAAAGTTGAAAACCATCTGGAAAAACCCGCAATACACCCAACCGGGACTTGAATCCCAATCTCCCCGTCATAGCCAGTCTAGTCTATTGCGAGAGTGACGCCTTAGAGCACTCGACCACCGGATGAGGTCTCTAAAATGTACCTACTTAATTAGTGTGATAGTCCGGACGGGTGGTAAGGCACGGTGCAGATGAGGATTCCCAACTGATCTTGTAAGTCGGTCTCGTGTGACATCGCCCGACCAATCAGGAGCGAGCGGTGTAAGGGGATCACGCGTAGGAATCCCCGATCAAATTACTTGAAGGAAAGAGCGAC
>CABFWB010000634.1:131639-143839 GCA_902151455.1 Timema bartmani | reverse complement strand
GGGGGGAGATAAGAGGTTGAAAAGAAAAGACCCAGAGACTAATTGGAAAACGAAACTTTTAATTTCAAAAACTTTAATTTCAATGAATGAAAGAAAGACGGTTGATTGCTCTTAGAAAGAAATGCGCGTAAAAAAAAAATTATAAAAGTTTTTTTTATAGTTTTTCTGGTTTCATATTTATTTTTCAGTTCAGCTACAAAATGTCTAATCCGATGTCTTTAACGCACAGGTTATATATTTTCGTACTTAATTCAGTATTGGATTCAGTGTAAGCCGTTTAAACGACCAAATATCATAAAGACTATTGGCAAAAAAAAAGTAACTATCTCTAACGCGTCACTCTCGTACTAGACTGTTTTGCCGATGATTGGGAGATTGTGGTTTGAATCCCGGTCGAGTGTAAGGGGAGTTTTTTCCCCCCTAAAAGTTTCTCCGCTCTCTTTCCGCGCAAATGCGGGTATGCTTCCTCAAAGTTAGACCTTAATCATTCTTAACAGACTAGCGTGATTAGTACATAAGCGTGTAAATTGAACGGGTATACGAGGCTATGCTTGATAATACATATTTGTTGCAATAAGCCTACTTAAGAGATTTTATTACAAATCTCGGTCCACTACCTTTTTTAGTCGGTAATTCGTTTGTCTACTCGACTAAGAATCCCGAGGTTCGATTCCTGGCATGGCTAAAACATAGTTATAATTGGTGAAATTGGAGAACTTCCCCGATAACTTATTAGCAGAGAGACCAGATGTTGTATCTGTTCTAGAATTAAGTTAGTTTGTAAATCAGTTCATAAAGTGCATGTTAATTATCTCCAAATATATAAATCCTCACGTCCTGTCCACGATATTCATGCGGCACCTTGTTTGAGATTACACTGCCCGACAGAAGGTTATGTCTGTCGGTCATTGTCGGTGGTTTCGTAGTTTTCCCACCAGAGACCGTGAAGATCTGTGGCTGAGATCACGCCGTGCCAATGAATCAATCAAGAGGGTAACACGCACCGCGTAAAAAAAAAGAAATGGAGTGGAAAGGGGGTAGTTTGTAGAAAACTCAAAGAAATGGGGGTTAGAAGGAGTGGATAATATATGTTTTGTAAGGGGTGGAGGAGGCTTGCCCCCCTACCTACTCTCCACACCTCAACAATACCTTATGGAAGGACCGGTCAACTGTAATCTGTTGATTGTTCCTACGTGTATTCTGCGGGATCTGCACGTTTCTGACAAGAGGGCGGTAAGTAGACATCTTGTGGTACGAGATAGATGACCTTGTTCCTTTAAGGTACCAAGGAGGTGAGGAAGGAAGCTGACTAATTGTCTAGCTCTAGGGGGCGCTGATTCGACCTTGGGCTGTGACTATTCGATGTTTAACTAGTCGCGTATCCTTTTAAAATTCGCATCCGAAAAGTAAACATTTTCATAATTTGTATCGCTTCTTACGGACTTACGGATGCTGACATTGTAGATAGAGCAATATGTTACCGTAGAGTCGATCTATTCTTACGGACTTGTGGATAAAGACTTTGTGGATAGAACAGTCCTTTACCGCGGAGTCTATTTCTTCTTACGGACTTACGGATCAGGACTTTGCGGTCAAATCAATCTGTTACTGAAGAGTAGACTTGTTTTTACGGACCTACGAACATTAAGAATACGGAGTATTTCACTTGTATGTTTCATATTTGGATCATGCATTGAACCTAAAACATTGAAATAGGTAATGTGTTCCGTTCCTCACATGTCCCTGGCACCTGATTTCAATCGGGGGCTTATGTCTGTCCATGTGTCGAGCCAACGTTCAGAGGCTCGAGATTCCTCTCCCGGAAGTTAGGGTACGTAGATTATAGGCGAAGTTTGTGTAGAGGAGTGAGGGAAAGAGAGGAGAGGAAAAACGGACACTGACCAGCGGCGACGCTTGGTCAGCTCAGGTGGCCGCAGGAGGGTCGACAACTCTTCCTCTCGGCCCCGACACGACGACAAAGCTAATTACACCCGACGTAAGAGAGACCGTCGGACAAAAGCGACTCCCCTCTTTAATGGCGGGAGGAAAGAGAGCATAATAAGCAGGAGATAACGTATAAGGACGAAGAAGGGTGTTGGGGGGTGAAGGTGTCGCTGGAAAGGCAATACCTCCACGGAGGGTTGGTGAAGCTGAAGTGCTAGTTCCTCCCCTCCCCCTTCAGCTCCCCTCTCAACATCCAACCTTTTCTCCTAGAACCTCATCCCCAATTTCCTCGATTGTGAGTGACCGCATGGCCTGATCCTCCCCCATACTACCCTCTCAAGCTAGAACCCCTTTTTTCGTATTATTTTTCCAATTTGCATGAGTTAAAAGGTTTATACAAGTGGAGGTGACGATGATTTTGTCGGTCTTTTTTTATTATTATTATTCCAAAGTCTGTTCAGCCGAAGTGGAAGAGTGAAAGATGCGAGGTTTTTTTTGTTGGATATTAAAAAAAATGGTGTTGTCAGTCACTAATGCCACTTGACATTACGTCCGTTTTTGGGAGGGGAAGTATTTTAGTAAAAGAACGTCATCGCTAGTTTTTGTATTTATGTTCTCTCTCCCTCTTCCACCCCCACCCCCGGCCCTCATTTCCTCTCACTGTTCTTGAACCTTTGGCTTGGTACGCCAATGCTCTAACCACTGAGCTATCCAGGAGTCGTTTCGTGCCCAAGGTCATTCTTCATTCATATTTTAAGGCAGAGTCTGTGATGGAAGTGCGGAACTCGTCAACTACATAAGTGTGATCAGTTAATATCACGAGCTATCAGATAACGCAACCGCCATCGACTCGGTAGTTGGCTTTATGCTGCCAAATGTACAATTACAATTTTATGAATGCGCATATAATGATGAATTAAATTGCTAAGATATTATATTTGATAATTATGTGTATAGCCCCATCTAAATATCATATTCTCCAAATCGAAAAATGACACCTGGATCACTGAACTATCCAGAATCATATTTTAATTTAGAGAATATGATATTTAGATGGGGCTATAATCGTAATTATTAGATTTGTCTTGGTTATTTAATCAATCTTAAAATGTATTTACTGAAGCAATATTTTATTCATTTTGTCAAACAAAATGTTTCTTGTCATAAAAAAAACCTAGAGAAATATGTACCTCAACTCGCGACTCTTCTTATCCCAACTTGTGTCGAATTTGACAGATTTGGATTTAATTAAATAACTGTGTGTTTCACGTGACTATGTAATGATTTTACACCCGCTTCGGTGGCCTCTTGGTCTAAAGCGTCAACCTCACAATAGACTGGACTGCCGATGATATAAAAATTGGGGGGTTCGAATACCGGTTGGGTGTAGGCCTACTTGGGGTGGTTTTTCCTAAATAAATTCCCACACTCTCTTCGAGAAAATTTGGATACACTTATTCTAATTTCAAACTTCATTCTTAACATGTCAGCCTAAGCATAATCCATAGTTCATTAGAAAAGCCCCATAATGGACCAAAAGATCGAAACAGCAGCTCGATTTAAGGTAAAATAATTCGACCAACCCTTTTTTTCCCCCGTTTACCCTTAAAATGCTGTTACATTTCCTGTGAATTCTACCTTATTCATCCCATTCCCCGTCCTTGTAATAAAATTCTATATTGCCCTGACGGGTAGCGAGATGTGAAACGAAATAGAAAAAAACTGCCTTTAAAAAGTGTGAAAACTTATTTTCGTTAGAAAGCTCTTTTTATTAGGTATTTAACGCGCACTTTCTGAATCTACTAATTTTATCAGCACATGACTTATAAATTAACTTAAATCTAGAACAGGCACAACACCCAGTACCATGGTCATTCATCACTGCGAAACGGGAAACCTACGTGGCACCAATTATTACATTTTCGGTCATGTCGGGAATCGAACCCGGGACACTTAGTTCACTAAGAAGACATGCTACCGATGAAGTTGAGTTGTTGGACAGAAAGATATGAATCAGGCTTGATAAAGGGCTTCATAATCAAGAACTTGCGCTAGGACAATAAAACAAAATCCTGTCATTTAAACAAAAGAAGTGTCTATAACTGTCCGCGTGTTAGCGGCATTTGCGGGTGTTTTTTTTAGAAGTAATTGAATGCGTAGAGGAGGCAAATATACCGTCATCTAATTGTTGAGTGTTTACACTTTCACGGTTAGCGGGCGTGTAATAGTGCTGGGCTTCTCTTCCCTCCTCCTCCATTCACCTGCCATACCACCTCCCGCTGAACTGGCAATTACACCCCTCCCTTCCCCACCCATCCCCACTATCCCATAAGTCATCAGGCGCGTCGCACCACCGTGGGTCAGGAATTGTAGTTATTGTGACGCACGATGATAGCTCCTGTGAAAGACCCATCACCGCTTCCCCACATGTTCCGGAGTAATGCCGTGTGGACCGACGTATGTGAGGCTGCGACACAAATTAACTCCCGTTTAGATAACTAGAAGGTGAAGAGGGGGGAAAGTATTCGGGTATTTATAAAGTTTGTTCGTTCTTTTTATTTTGTTCTGCTTATTACTATCTATCTTACTTTGTTTTAATCATTGTGTTTAAATAAATGCATGGAGGTATAAGGAAACTAACCCTTTTTCCTAGTGCTGTGGGTAATGTTGAAAAACTCCTATTTCAAAAAAATCTGCCAACTCGACAGTTGATCGCCGCACTTACAAAAGTCCGCCCCCTACCCCTATCTTGAGATAGTTCTATCCAGTTCACCTCATTACACCCTTATCTCTTTCAGGTCTATTCTAATGTTAGCCTCCTATCTGCGTCTAGGTCTTGCCAATAGTCTCTTCCCATTGGGTTTGTCAGTCATTATCTTGAAAATGGTTCTAGATTCTTCCATTCGCGCTGCATATTCTGACCACCGTAACCTGCGAGATTTGATTATCCCAACAATGTATGTTGATGAGTACAGGGTATGTAACTCACGACTATGTAACATTCTTTATTCTTCATTATCTTAATAACATTATTGACCAAATATTTTCCTATGAGCTTAGTTTTCAAACATCCTAAGTTTATTCTCTTCATTTCAGCTGTTAAGAGACCAAGTTTTACAACCATAAAATAACTAACTAAATCTAGATTTATAATGTTCAATGTTTTTTTTAAAGCTTCCTAGTAAATAAAACAAAAGCTTAGGCCATTCCAAACTGTACGATATTCTCTTTCAAAATATATTGGGCTGCCAAAATACTAGACTTATGATGAATATTGTTACAAATAGCTATTCTAATCGTTTAGATTTCTTAAGAGAAAAAATATTTGATAACTCGGATAATACTTATACAAAACACTTGAAAAGAGCAGTAGAGCCATTTACCCACCTCACCCCAAAATTACATTAACATCAAGAAAACAACCCATAAACACTCTAAAAGTATTATTTCCAGACTAAAAAAATACACAATCATTTTTTAAATCTCGCTAGCTCAAATTTTAATTTTTTGGCCTACAGACCCTCCCTGAAAAAAAGTTAAATCTAGCGAGGAAAAATATAAGTTGGCAAGTGAGTCGTCATCAATTCAATAGTTTTATCTCAAATTCATACGATTTTGCAAAGAACACCGACATTTTGGTCTTTAATAATAATCTTGTATCAAGAATTTAATAAAAAACATTTAAATTAATGAGATATTTATTTTTAGCTTGACATGAAATAGACTACTGGGAAAATACAAATTATTTGGGTTAGGAAAACCGAGAAAAGTCAAGGGATTTACAAATTTAAGAGGGGACGAAAGGAAACTTGAGCTTAGGTCGATATCTTAACAATTTTTATTACAAAAATAACATTTTGGATAAAATAAATAAAATATTTCTACAGTATATATGTTTAGTTTAATTTTATACACATGGTAATCTCAACAGTTATTGAATATTCGTGACGCGCTTCGCGGAATTTGGACAATTCTTTTTTCTCTTCATTTTTAAAGTTTCTATTTGGATGCCACTTGGCTCATGAAAGTATTAAAAAACTGTTAAGATTACTTTGTTTATAAAATTAAACTAAACATATCTACTGAAGCAAAGTATTATTTACTTGGGATCAGAAAAGTTTGTTACAAAAAAATGGGGAGGGGGGGAAAAAATACTAGTCTTTAATCGCGATCCCTTCCGTCCCACCTTCAAAAAATGTAACAACTCCTGGTTGGTACGTTTCAACTTCGTAACCTTTCTTCCTTGTCCCACGCTGGGTGGGAGGTGAGAAAAGAAGTGTTTGAGGAACGGGTGATAGGGAGGGAGAGAAGAGGTAGAAGGGGGCGGGGGGAATATAACTCTGGCGAAGTGTAAGAGTAACTCCGAGAAAAGCTCGCGAGCTCCTCTTACCCGCGCATAATTATTTTCTAATTACCACCTAATAACTGAAGACGTGAGCGGGTGAAATTTACATCCCGGGTCGGGCTCTGTCGTCTCCCGTTACGTGGGGGCAGAGGAACTGGACTTGGGGGGAGAGGGAGGGGTAGGTTTTAAGACCGGTGGACTTCAGGGTAATTCATTGGAGGAGTGGTTATGGGGGCAAAAAAATATTTAAAAAAAGTATACGTGGCGTTTTTGAACAAATTTGCGAGGATGTTTTTTTTTAAATATACTATTGGGAGGGGGGAGAATGTGTTGTTTTTTCCCTTCAGGCTGAATATATCAGCACACAACTTTTAAACTAAATTAAATATAGAATAAACACAACATCCAGTCCTCCGGTCGTCAATTTATCACTGTGAAAGGAGAAGCCCACATTTCACCAATGATACATTTTTTGGCCATGCCGGTAATCAAACCCTTGACCTTTAACTCAGTAGATAGACACGCTACCGACTGAGCTAAGGTCTCAAACATAATCTTATAACTAGCCATCGTAAATTATAAAATAAGTACGTGCTTATTTTATAGTTAGAGAGTTAACCATACAAAATATTTTTTATTTTATTAACACATGTTCGTGAACACAGCCAAATAGGCTTGTATGACGCCATCAACCTCGCTCATTTTGTATTGTCCGCCATCTTAATTTATGAAGAGCATGCTGCCTTTTAGAAGTTCTTGTTTGTTAAAAACACAAATTGAAAACATCCCAACGGTTATTTTCATAATTTCGTGTTTCAATCATATAAAAATTGTTAAAAGAAGAAATAATTAAGGTTAAATGGTTTGTTGTGAAAAATTTTTCAACCAAAAGTGACAGCAACTCAACAAATGGTATTGTGGGTCATATGGTTTGCCGAATGGTTACATGAGAGTAGATCTGGTAACTTTGCTAGATGTCAGTTACCAAACACTCCTACGCTGGGCAGATTTTACACAGGAACGAATAAGCAGGACTTTTAAGAGGAGAAAGCAGATATTGTATTAAAAGGAGAGGGGGAACCTGTATGTGAAGTCACCTGTTTGAATCCTGGCTGCAGACAAAATACTCAGCAAGGGTTTGTGCTCTAGAACGGGTGAGGTGGTGTAAACTTCTATATGAGCCATCGAATCCGAGCAATAAATCAGCCGATGCAGTCGCCCACTGGCTGTAGGGATGGTAGGCAACCGGTAGTCCTCTGCTGATTGGGGAATTGCCTGATGAAATATTTCCAGGGGCCCGATAGCAACTCGTCTCGAGGTATAACCTACTGTCTTGTCGAGCAGGACCTGGGTTTAAACCCCATCTAGGGGAATGAAAGGGGGGTTATTAAATACCTTGTTCACTGAAACATTCCCTTTCCCTGTAGGTTTTTTTTTACCGTCGCGTCTTAACTACCCATTCGGGTTACACTATAGCCTATATTAGGTGCGTTAATGGGTTAGAGAGTAAGAGGGCAGAGGTTAGAGGAAATATTTCCGCACTTGCGTGGTGGAAAAGTGGAGAACCGTCTAGATTAAAACACCCTCAGTATACCCGGCCGGGATGCGTATTAACATTCCCTAACCCAGTACAGAGCACCACGCATTTAGAGCGATATGATTGGCTCTAGGTCTTTGTGCGATCTTCAAACAGCGGTCAATCACCAAGCGCAACAAGGGCATAAGTGTTACTGCACATAATATACTAACTAGGAGTTTGCCGTCGGCTTCGCTCGTATTGAAGTTAGGCAAATTACTTTTTCCAGCGAAACATATATACTAGAAAATACTCAATTTTAGACACGTACTATCAGGCGAGGATTTCAGGTGAAAGAGAGAACGCAAATAAAATGCATCTCTGGTCACTCGGAGTATTTTATTAATAGGATGATAATTATTAATAAGATGATGACATGTCATGATCTACTATATTTATTATTAAAAATGTATTATTAAAATAAAATAATTAAATACTGTATAATCAATTCAAAGAAAGGCTTAAACAACAATATAAAATATTTTAAAGGAAGGTTTAAATACTATATGTAGCTACGCAAATTAGGTTCAAACATTATAAGCAGTTACAAAATAATTTCAAAAAACCTTTAAATACACAATAAGAAAAGTTTCAAACATAATAAGTAGTTACAAAAAATTAAAAAATAACAATTTAAATACACTTTAGGAGACATTTCAAACATAATAAATAGTTACAAAATAATTTAAAAAAAACATTTAAATACTATTTAAGTAAATACTCAAATATAATAGATAGTTACAAAATAATAAAAAATATTTAAATAAACTTCAATAAGAGGTTCAAACATAACAGGTGATTATAAAATAATAATTAATAAACATTTAAATACACTTTAAGGAAAGGTTCAAACGTAAAAAATAGTTACAAAATAATAAAAGCACATTTAAATATACTTAAGAAAGGTTCAAACATTATAAGTAGTCGTGCAAATTATTTAGAATACATTCATTTCATTAGAAGAGTTCCTCCCATTAATTAATTCTGAAGATATAATTATAGTAAGACAATATTAGAATACAGGCTGCACGGTATAATGCGCTAGTCTCGTGTTAAACAAGACTGCCGAAGATGGGGAGATCGGGGTTCAATCCCGGTAGGGTGCACTGATAGTGGGGTTTTCTAAATGGTTTCTCCCACTCCCTCCACACAACTTTGAGTGCACTTCCTCTAAATAACACCTACATTGTCCCTAACCCATTAGCGTAATTAGTGCATAGGCGTATAACCCGAACGGGTAGTAAAACGCGGTGCTATAAAATAGATATGTTACTGTGAATGTGCTTAATTCATTATTTTGTAAAATAACCAGTGAATATATAGAATCACCGAAAGCGATGGTTTATTTAACAAATTATAGGATTTATCTAAATTTACCAATGATTTTATTAATTTACCAATGCAGTTTGGTGAAAGTATGAAATATGAACTGTATTATCTACACTTACCGGTGATTTTTTTTTAAATATCTTGTGTATAAGACCGTAGCCAGCCAATAATTTTCGGGGAGTTTGGTGGGCCCATCCCCCAATTGCCGGAGGCTAGAAAAAATTCTAAATTCTAAACAGTTCTAGAAGCTATCTGAAGTGTTTTTTATGGCAACATAGCCCCCTAACTGCCGAAGGCTTGGGCAAATTCTAAATATTAAACACCTCTAGAAACTAACCGAAGTGTTTTTTTATGGCAACATAACATCATAACTGCCGAAGGTAAGAAAAAATTCTGAATGTTAAAACACCTCTAGAAGCTCTCTGAAGTGCTTTTTATGGTAACACAGCCTCCTGATTTGTACTTTAACCTTAATTTTGATATTGTTTGAACCATAAATAAAGCCATAAATTTTTGGTTCATAAAATTTTGGAGGGGGGTTGATTTCCCAATTCCCCTCGAACTACGGCCTAGCTTGTTTATCTGAATAAAAATATAGAACATAAATCCAAACTAACCTAACCTAACCTAACCTAAGCTAAAATAAACTCGTCTAAGATTATATAAACGAACCTAACTTGCCTAAATTAACCTAACCAAACCTAATCTTGACGTGACTTATGAACATTCACTGGGGGTTGATAGTAGTTTCGTAAAATGTTCGGTGAGTATGTGAAATAGTAAATATATTTTTTACACTCCCCAAGTGAACCAGTGGATTTGTAGAATCACCGGTGACTTTACAAACTCATCACATTCAGTACATTCATAGTAGCATATTTATTAGAGCACAGAAAGGGAACATGATTAATGTGATACATATATACAATGCATATTATAGGTATTATAATATATTACCGGTACTATAGTATTTGCACTAAAGATCTAAATGTATACCATAATGCATATATAGTCTTTACTATAATATATATACAATTTAGATATATGCGACGGATATATAAATTATATACATAATAACTATACATACACCCTAATTTTGGTTGGAAGAATGGTAGAGAAAATTCAAAAATATTTCTTACTATTTTTACTATTATAGATATTGATAATATCTATCAAAAGAAACAACTGCATATAACATCAATTGATGTATGAATATATTAAAATGGTTGTAACGTGACACAGCGCGTGAGAGGAGAAAGGCGGCGTAGGGAAAAGAGAAAGAGACGGTGCGGTGTAGGGACCAATCATATCGCTCTAAATGCGTGGTGCTCTGTGCTGGGTTAGGGTATGTTAATACGCGGCCGGGATTTGTACTCAAATCTCCTTGTCACCGGCAACCAGACTAAACGAGCCTGACGTTTAGACCGCGTGACCATTGGAGTGGGCTAGTCGGCATTGATACCATCTATCAAAAATGACAGCAGCAGATCACATGACTTGACTTATGCATGTATGAAACAAGTTTATAACTTTGATAAACGTCATATACTGTTTTTTCCTACAGTGTTATATATATTTTTTTAATCACACACTTTTTACTACCCATCCAGACTAGCACCAAATTTCAACTTTTAAACACCCGCTTTGGTGGCCGCATGGCCTACGGAGCTACTCTAGCAGTTGACTAGACTGCCGGTGACGGGAGGCTCGAGGTTAGATTCTCGGTTGGGTGTACTGAAGGAGTGTTTTCCAAAATAGTTTTCCACTCTACCTTCACGCAAATGCGGGTACACTTTTTATAAATATAACCTTCCTTATCCCTAAAACCATTAGCGTAATTAGTACATATAAGCGGATAACCCGAACGGGTAGTGAGACGTGGAGTTAAAAAAAAACACTTTTAAACTCTGTTTACAATTCTACAGGGTGGCCATAAAATCTATACACAAAGATACAAACATGTAGGCAAATATATGTGCTTATACATGTATTTAATACATACAGAATAATGTTAAGACAATTTAAATGGCATGAATTACACGTTATTGACAATGCAAAGTTAGATTAGGTGAACAAAATTATTATGAACTCGGACCATTAGCGCTGCATTCCCATTAATCTTCGTGCAATCCTCCATGATGCGTTGGCTTAGAATAAGATGATATCTGTATCTGATTTACACAGAATATACTTGTTCCTTCAACATTTCACCCACACACACCCGAAATCAAGGGTGTTCAGATCTGGTGAATGGGAAGCCCAGTCCACACGGACACGACGACCAATTCAGTTATTTTGTATCAAAATGGTCATTTAACATGGTCAGATTGATTTTGGTCGGAAGAACAGTTGAGTAAATTCAAACATATTACTTTGCGGCCAACATTGATAACATTTTACTAAGTTATTATTTTTATTTTATAGGTATAATACCTATCAAAAGTGACAGCTGCAGATAACATGACTTGATGTATGAATATGTTAGAATTATTTTAGTAACCTTAGTAACTTAAGTAACTACCAGATACTGTTTTTCTTACCAAAATCATGGTATAGTTTTGTGTGCATTTTATGGCCTTTACCTATGTATTCAGACTTTATGGCCAACCTGTATATGAACTATGACCCTATATATATCTACTGTTAAGAGGTTTTGTCGATATTTAAGCTAAGCGCGACATCTGATTGGTAATACCTCATCTACCTTGGCATCTTGCTTCTTTTCAAAGTGTGTGCGCACCTGGAGAACTATATTTATTTTGGAAAATAGCTGCTCAATAGTTTTATACTTCGCACCCCCGTATTCTGTGTCACATTTCCTTTTTCAGGGGAGCTAAGCTGGCGACATGTGAACTTTGACACGTAGCGTACGGTTATGAACTATAGAGGAGAAAAAGGATAGATTTTCACACTCCCCCTTAGTACGTTTGTGTGAGTAGTGGTAGCCAGGCTTCAAACCATAACACGACTACTACACACGATTTGCAGGCCGGGAAAACTTCCCCC
>CABFWB010000634.1:113196-131432 GCA_902151455.1 Timema bartmani | reverse complement strand
ACAGATTTTTTTTTTTACAAAATGGCAGAAAACTACCCCCACTCCCACCCTTCCCTCTCACTCAAACCCTCTTAGAGCCGAAACCCAATATTTTACAAGTTTTTTTGACAACCGGGATGGCTTTTCCATCTTTGTGAGCCCCCCCCCCACTCTCCCTTCCCGGATAGATGCTGGACACCTGTGCTTTTTAAAGGGGTGTGGTGGAGTGAAGGGGTGTTAGAGGGAAGGGTGTTACACACAACTAAGTGTCACTGTGAGTGAGTTAGGAGTCGCTAGACAGAGACAGAGAAGAAAAGGATCGACACAAACACACACACTCCGTATGACTCCGACGTTTAGGTTTGGAAAACTAGGACTCGGAAGAAGGTGCAAGAAGAAAGAAGTGGGTGGGGGTATGAAGGGCATATCAAAGATTTCTCTCTTCTCCTACGTTCCTATAGGTTCTATCCATTTTTTGAATTTTTTTTCAAAATGGTTAGCAAAGAGTTAAGTGTTACGCTTCTTAAGATAAAAGAGCTCAACTGTTGGGTTTTTTTTAGTTTCTCATTTAGATAAAGTATTGTAACCTGGAAAATTTTCCACTTTGAGATTATGATGGATATTAAACGTTTTAAATGCCCCCTTATTAAAAGTGCATTCTACATTTCTGTGTGTCTGTCTACACCTGAGCAGAATTGTTTGTTGAATTCCGTTCAAACTTGATATTTATGATGTTAGATGGTCATACCTGAAATCTGATCATAAGCTTCATTTTAGCCTTGATTAGATTATTGATAACTGATTTTTTTTTAAATCATACATTTTGGGTGTGTGTGGGAAACTACCCAAAAGATTTTGTTTAAAATAGGTACGCTATTTAAGGAGTGTTTTACACTATAAATAAGACTTTTTAACTTTATATTACTGACAGATGAGTTTTGAAAAATCGAATTTTTTAACATGACTACAACAATATTGTTCATACCCGCTTCGGTGGCTGCGTGTCTAACGCACTACTTTTGTGTTAGACTAGATTGCTGAAGACGGGGAGATTGCGGTTCGATCCCGGTTGGGTGCACTGAGGGTGTTTTTTTCCTAAATTATTTTCTCGCTAATGCGAGTGCATATCCTCTCAATTAAGCTTTCCTAATCCCTAACCCATTAGTGTAACTAGTGCATGGGGGTATAACCCGAACGGGTAGTAAGACTCTGTGATAAAAAAAATGTTCATTTATTAGGCCAGCGATTCTTAACTGGGGGTTCGCGACCCACTAGGGGTCACGAAAAGTTTTTTGGGGGCATCAAAAAAAGATTAAAATACTATTTGCTTACTCGTATTACTGAAGTCATAAATCTTAAATTTTACGTTTCGGAAGAAATAATTCGATGATCGTAAGCATGTAAGTACAGTAGACTCTCGATTTTCCGGGGCAATGGGGGGGAGGGGAAGCACGTATAATATAAATCACGGATTGTACATATAATCCCCATCTGTTTACCATCGCCATTCAAAATTTGCTGCCTTTCGTTTCTACTTATTTATATGAAAAAGTATTTTCCAAAATGGTGGATATTAAAATGAAGCAGCGAAATCGACTCTTGCACGCAAATAGCATTAGTTAATACAATTGAAACAAGAATATACAAATTAATGGAAAGTGTTCAATAGCAAAGGTCCAATTAAATACATTTAGATAAGTTAATTTGTTTTTTTATTTGTTTGTTATTATAATCAGTGAATAAATTTTAGAGTAGATCTTAATGAATAATATGTTTGTAAAAACTAAGGGGCCGCGAATTTTTTTTTAGGATATTTAGGGGGCCGCGAGTAATAAAAGGCTAAGAACCACTGTCCTAGGACTTATATTAATTTATATCAATTGGTCAACCAAGTTTTTTTATCACCGCGTCTTAACACCTGTTCAGGTTATATGCATATGTGATAACTACTTTAATGAGGTAGGGATGAGGAAGGAATCACTATATAGGTAATCCACTCAAATTTTCGTGGAAGGAAAGTGGGAAACCAATTTGAAAAGAACACCCTCAGAAAACCTGACTGGGATTTGAACCCTGATTTCTCCGTCATCAGCAGGCCAATGCAACATGAGAGTGACGCCTTAGACCATTCGGCCACTGAAGTGGGTGTCAACCAAGTTATTTCTTTTATAAGTTTTTTTAATTCCACTAAAAAAATTAATAATTCAAAGATTTGGTTCTACCTCATCTTCTTAACCGAGTATCAGAATTTAACTATCAATTAGCATAGGAATAAGGAATGCAGAATTTAGATTAAAATTTCTCTCATTTACGTTGAGGGAATGTGGGAAAAACATCCTTATTAGCCCCGGCCGGGATTAAAACCCCTACATTTCCGTCAGCGATGAACCATCAGATGAACCTCAACGTCTAGTTCGTGCCCCCGCCGATGTTGGATTGTTGAAGTCCAATATTCTTATTAAAAACCTTATCTAACAGCTAGAGAAGCTACTATATCTACTTTCACGTATTCATACGTCAAGCTGTGTGATCTACAACTGTCACTTTTGATGGATATTATCGATACTTATAAAATATCTTTAATAATTTGGTAAAATGGTATCAATGTTGATGCCAAAAAAATATGTATGTATTTTATTAAAGGTGCTTCAAATGTCCATTTATAATAAAATCAAGGTACACTCCTTTCAACTTGAAAGTTACCATCTTACCTTGACATATTAACACTATGACCTTAACCTTGTAAGCTGCTCTATAAAGAAACCAAGCAAAGTAAGTTCGCTACATTTCAAGGTAAACAAAGGGAACATTTGGATATGAACTCGTCCTTACCTAAAGATTGAATTCCTGACGTTTTATTTGGTTCGTAAGTGTCTTGTTCTCGGTCAAGTTGGCGTGTAAGTCGTCTACTGTCTGTAAGTACACGTCAAATACCTTTTCAGAAGTAGAACATTTGAGAGGAGTTAAGGTATTGTCACTTAACCGGGTCGGAACTCTTTACGTCCTAACGTACGTGTGTGTATGTATGTGAGGTTCTCACTAACTCGACCCACCCACCCCCTCTCACCCATCTGTCTGTCTCTGTCTAGTCGTGTGGCCTGATTTATGCGATTCCCGAATCATGGCTTGCAAGAGAAGTACAGTGTAGTCTAGGGGGGGGGGAGAGGGTAGAGTTGCTGGATATTTATTTTCTACATCTGTTCTCCTTGACATAATGTCCCTGGTATATATCGCAGCTACCACCACCACCATCCACCCTGAGAACGAAAAGGGGCGTTGGGGGGGGTGGGGGTGGAAGATGGAGGGTTATGGCTCGTGAGAGTAAGGGATGGATGGATGGTTTGGCAAGTGGGAGGAAGGGGTGCCACCCCCTGGCAAGCTGGGAAAGAAGGAGGGGTGGGATCGCTCTTACAACCCCGCCTTCTTACTTCTCTCTCTCTCTCTCTTTTATATTACGATGATGCCTTTTCTTGTGGCTTCGTGGTACTTTTTTATTTTACTGGTGCAGTTAAGTGTTTAATTCGATACTGGTACTTAACACCTTTTTGCAAGCAGAACGTATGGAGTGGTTTGTAAGCCAAGATTATTCTCAGTTTCATAGGTATGGACCCCAATCGGAGGTACTAGGGTTGTTTTGTTTTTAAAAATCGTGTTTTTCCATCCTCCAACCAGTTGAACGTTTAAATGGTTTATTTATGTGAGAATGAAGAAAATGCGAGTCAATTTACGTATTATTGCAGTTTATTTATATGTTTAGAAAAAGCTTTTTTTGAGACAAAAAAAATTATGCTTCAAAAGATACGTTTAAATTAATTCTCCAAAAATAGTAATCTTAACATTTTCTTGAATTTAGGTTATCACGAGCATTGCAGAGTTAAGACAAATATACAAGAACTGTTCAGGCTATAAAATTAAAGAAAATTAATCCAAATGTATCTAATGAAGCAATTTGTTATCTATCTTCTCCAAAAAATTCCTCTAACTTTAGGTGCCTTTAGAGCCACCGAAGTAAAAAAACCAACTAATAGCACCCAGATAGAAATCGAACCCTTGAGCTCACCATCACAGACAAGCCAGACTATACGACTTTAACGTTCAGTTCGCTTTGTGGAAATAAGAAATAAAAAAAAAATAGGAATTGGATTGAACATGTAAAATTGTAAATGATCTGATTTAAACTCGTCAGGTGTTTATTTAGCAAACGAGATTTCATAAAGGTGGGAATGTAGGGGATGTGAAAAAATGTCATTGTTTTTGCAGTTTTTATAGCAAAACAATTTTTTTGACCTAAATTAATAGAATACTGCTCCATTAGCAACGTTTAGCTTAATATTCTTCACATGGTGATATCAACAGTAATTGTTGAATATTTGTCATAAGCCTAGTGAGATTAGATGACACACTTTTTAAATGAACAGAAAAAGTTGTCATTAAATTCCAGGACACCCTTGACAGATATTTAACAACTGTTGAGGTCACCATGGGAAGAAAATTAAACTAAAGTTTGTTACTGGATCAATATTTTATTTATTTTGGTCAAAGAAATGTTTTGTTATAAATACTGCAAAATCACTTGCCTTCTCCACCTCACCTTAAGTACTGTCTCCAAGCGATTTGGTTTCATTTCATAAAGGTGGGAATGTAGGGGATGTGAAAAAATGTCATTGTTTTTGCAGTTTTTATAGCAAAACAATTTTTTTGACCTAAATTAATAGAATACTGCTCCATTAGCAACGTTTAGCTTAATATTCTTCACATGGTGATATCAACAGTAATTGTTGAATATTTGTCATAAGCCTAGTGAGATTAGATGACACACTTTTTAAATGAACAGAAAAAGTTGTCATTAAATTCCAGGACACCCTTGACAGATATTTAACAACTGTTGAGGTCACCATGGGAAGAAAATTAAACTAAAGTTTGTTACTGGATCAATATTTTATTTATTTTGGTCAAAGAAATGTTTTGTTATAAATACTGCAAAATCACTTGCCTTCTCCACCTCACCTTAAGTACTGTCTCCAAGCGATTTGGTTTCACATATGAACTCCAGGCGAATGCTGTCCAAACGTCTTTGAAACCAGCCTTCCTTGGTGTTCTTACTTAAATGAATAAAAAGTTTGTCTATATACCAAATTTCATAGAAATAACTTAATCCTACAGCTGGATAAGCTACTAGATCTATTTTCACATATTCATACGTCAAGTCGTTTGATCTGCAGCTGTCACTTTTGATAGGTATTATCAATACCTATAAAAATAACACTGATAATATGGTAAAATCTTATCAAAGTTGACTGAAAAAATTATGTTTGTGTTTTATAAAATACTCTTCCTATGAAAATTGGAGTATCAAGCGCAACAACTTCCCCGTCTCAAATCTCCCTCCAGTCCAATCAAGGGTGAGCAGACAATAGAAAGGGGGGTTAGGGGAGGGACGGATAGCAGTGTAAGGGTTATAAATATCAAGTTATGGCTGGAGGAACTGTTTTAATTCCACCCCTAGTCTCTCAAACGTTCATCCCTTCCCTACTACACACCCTTTTTTTTCCCCTACGCAGTATTAATGGGAGGGGGTGGCATGAATTGTGTGGAGGAGGGGTGGGGCTGGATCTCCATAAAATATGCTGTTATCTCCAGAAACAGGCTGCCGCCTCTGCTTTCTTATTTATGTTGCTGTTTATTAAAGGTAACGAACAGGGTGAAAATCTGCGAGTTTTTCGCCATCATGGCTTGCCTGCTTTCTGCTTAACAGACTCTCAGAAATATTCATCTTGGCCATCCCAGAGCAAATAGATTTTATATTATATATTTATTAAAACGTTTATTACCTTGGTTACTACTTATTAATGATGCTGAGATAGTGCCAATAAAACGTTGCACTTAGGTTAAATATTGACAAGACCTTCAGAAGTACACGAGTTTGGTGTTTACTGGAATGAACTCAAAACTATTTTTTATGACCATATACATATATAGAATTTTAAATATAGTTTAAAGGTTAAAAGTTTTCCACTCTTGAAAAGTCCAATAATTTCCATATTCTGGTTGATCATTAAGACCCAAATGCCTGGACGAAAGGTAACTAGTATAGGAGCGTAGAATGCATCTTTGTGAATCGAATGATACCATTTAATAGGGGAAGTCGCAACACAATTTGTATGGACGTTTGTATTTTCCTACTTGGTTTCTGGACGTTTAGGAATTTTTGCTCGACTTTTCTAGCGCCTTAACTTGACGCACCTAAGCACGATCACACCACAGCTGCCAATGTACGAAATAGAAAGAGAAGTAAGAAAATGAGCGGTTCAATCTACGAGGCCTCTTGTTTATCTGATAGCACATCCTCTATTCCACGGACGAGTATTAACACTCACTATCATTTTAGTCTGGACAGCTTTGAGTTGCATTTCAAAATTACCTTTTCTTGTTTTTTATTCTAGATATACATACGCTTCCACCAACCTTTTTAGTCTACATACCGGCAGGAAGATTCCTACAAACATACAATTTTCGTGAATAAACCAAATAATCAAAAATATAGACGATTAAAAAAAATTTCACGAAAAAACTACTTCAAGATCATAAATAACTATGTGAAAATGTAATACTAATTTTAGACTAATTTAAGAATTTATGGTTTTGTTTCAATATTGTGGCTTTAAAACTCTCTTAATAAATCGTAAATATACTAACATAGAAAATTATATCTTAACTGACTGTGACAGTATAGGTAGGCAATATCAATAACGCATTAATTTAAAGAACAGAGATAAGGAAATCAGCACAGAGGAAATGCAACCACATTCGTTTGGGGAGAATAGGGGAATACCACATTGATAAATCACATGTCGGAGACCACCTCTCTATTCACACGAACGGGATCTAAACCTGAGATCTCGCCGTCAGCGGCAAATCAGCCCATTGCAAAATCCAAAACCTGGGCTATGAACTGTTCATTGTGTGCCATAGTCTACTCTTGCTCTAAATTCTACAGTCAAATTTAGATAGAAAGTCACATTTTTGACATTTATATAAATTCTGAAACAATTTTCATGTATTTAATATTTCAAGCTCAGGGTCGTCACGTCACGCACCTATAAAACCGAGAAAACACGGGAACTTTGGCAAAATATAATAAAAAAATACGAGGATATTTGTTAATTTGGGTCATTTAACTGAAAGCTTAAAATAGTGGCTTTGGATGAACAAAAAAAATTAACTGAATAATAAGCACACTGATTAAAACATGTATTATTACCCCTTAAATAAGAGCTGTGAAGCGACAGAAGATGTATGTCCCTCTAAATCCTAAATCAGCCTGTTTTTAACATACGTTGCATGACTTCACAATTTGATAAAAAATAATATTTTATTACTCCTTTATTCAATCCAAGCCGCCCGTAAAAATGGGAATTCCTTTTGTACAACATGGAAAACACATGGAATTTGGTGGCAAGAAAATAGTGGCAGCCCTGAAGTCATGTGATTATATATTGTCAATACTTATAAAATAATACTAATAATATTTTAATATGACATCAATGTTGACCGCAAAACAAAGATTGTATTTTCTAAATTCCTTCTCTACCAGAATATTGCTATTTGTTGTACTAATGTATTTATTATTAATATTTTTTCAGGTGAGTACTTTACACGATAGTCCAAACTGAGGGTCGTCAAGCCATGATTGGTAATGTAATCTGAACATTTCATACAATTACGATTAATATTACACTTAAAAATAAAATGTTTTACTTTATTCTTGAATCTAGGCTTAGACATTTCGTAATAATTTTTGTTTTGACTGGTAGGAAATAATATATTCTACTACCACTACTACATACTACTAATTCTATTACAATTAAATAATTACTGGAAATCCTTGTCAGTAAAAATATATACAATTACAAATAATACTTCTATAAGATGATTTAGATACGTATACAATAAGACAGAAACAAATCAATAGCACTAGAAAACATCGGTATAAAATACCATTATATTATAATATTTGTGACAAAAACCCTAATTATGAGATTAATAAGACCAATACTCTTGAATGATTTACTTTTAGAAATAGAAAAAAATATCAGTGTTGTAAAAATAAATAACAAATTGGTTAGAAGGCTCACTTATAACGCATTTCTAAACATGTTATAAGCGATGAAATGACTATTAAATGGAATTGTGATTTGTTTGTGTGTTTTTAATATTTGTTTCTTACAATATGTAATAGACTTAATGAAAAGTAAACTACCTATATATTTCACATAATGTGTACTTCTAGAATATAGCTTTAGGAAGCTAATATTTTAATCTTATAATACTCTATATTACATAATTTAAATTATATATTAAATGTAGATGTTAGCCACCTAATGGCAAGCAATAAGTGTTTAGTGGGACTATCTACCTTGTATGTATAATGTGTATACATTTCTAGTAAATCAGGTTTTTTCAAAACTACTACTACTACTAATAATAATAATAATAATAATAATCCTTATTATAGAACTTGTATCTGATTTACTGTTCCGGTTAACAAAACCACACTTTGGCAAAAGCCTATGTTCGTGGGCACAATAACTAAACGTCAAACTCGACTATTATGGTTTACCTGTGATGCGGTGGTCCAAGTTTGAGTACCGGCTGGGTGTACCGAAGGCGTTTTTATATTCCTAAACGGTTTCCCCACAATCCCTCCACGCAATAACGGTTACACTAAATTAAACTTTCTTCATCCCTACAACATTAGCACAACTATTAGGCCTTTATATGCGGATAAACCGAAAGGGTAGTAAGACGTGGGAACTATATATATATATATATATATAGTTCTATTACTATTGTAAATTAATATAAATGTTGATACTTTCCAAAAAGTGACAGTTGAAAATAACATGACTTGTATGAATTTATGAAAGCAGTGTTAGTCGTTCAAACTTTTGTAACGGTGAGACGCTGTTGCTTATTGATGCGATTTTATTTTTGCAACGCGTCTTACTACCCGTTTAGGTTAACCTAATATGTACTAATTATGCTAATTTATTAGGGGTGATGAAGGTTGAATTTAGAGAAGGTGTACCCGAATTGTCGTGGAGGGAAAGTAATAAGCAATTTTGGGAGAAAAAAATCAGCCTCATTACACCAAACAACTGTGTTTCGATACTTGATATCCCGATCATCGGTAGTCTATTGTGAGACTAACACCTAAGACCATGCGACCCTCTAAGTGGGTGTTCTTAATACCAGAATCCTTTTTTTTTCTCAAGATTCAGGAGTCTTACCTCCTCTAACAAACCAATGAACGAAGAAAAGCTCACCTCAGAACCTGTGAGAGAAAGACGGTGGTCTCCTACTCTTGTTTTTTTTTTAGCCCCCCCCAAGCAGTCTACCGGACCGAAGGTGACCTCTAGCAGTCACCCAATGACCCTACCTTATAAAAATCAAAGGAAGAGGCCGTTTGGCCAGGAGCTACTGACAAATTAAGGCCTCATTTAATCCGCGTTATTCTCGACGCGACTCCTAATTTTGTACTTCTTGGATCTCATTCAAGACCGGAATAGATCCAAATACTTGTTGTCAGCTTGTCTTTTTGGTAGATTTTTTTAAAACATTATTTTGTTTAGTCTCGCTGACGGTCTTTTGCTGAATGAAAAGTTTGTTAACGAAAATTGAATGGATTATTCTTATTTTACTTAATTTTAGTCACACCAAGGAGACAACATTGGAAAAGTGGACATGATGGCCTTTTTTAGAAGTATACATGAAGGACTTTATGGAAAGTGACATAATAGTCTTTTTTGGAAAGAGGACGTCATAGTATTTTTGTAAAGTAAATATAATTGCCTTTTTTGGAAATTGGACATGATGGCCTTTTCGGAAAGTGAACATGATAACCCTTTAAGAAAATTGACATTATGGCTTTTTTGGAAAGGGGACATAATGACCCGGACAGGGAAAATTATGGCCTTTTTGGAAATTGGACGAGGTTATTTTGGAAAATGAAAATTATTTAGTTTCTTCAAACGTCGTTAGCCTCAAGTGTGTGTACAATCCATGAAATACTGGCCTTTAAACCATACCACGTCTTAATAACTATGTTTTTCGCCTCGTCTTACTACTTGCCTCAGGCTCTCCGCCCTTCATTCACACCAATTGGACGAGGAATGATGAGTAAGATAGACGTTAAGAGGAAATGTACCCGCGATAGCACTAAGATAGAGGGAGAAACCATTCAGGGAAAAAACCTCTCGGTCATTGGCAAGCCAGAACTGGACGTGCCTTGAAGTGTAGTCTGCTTGCCCGCCGATGTGGGTTTGGTTACAAATGGCCGAACTGCTTGCACGAGAGGATGATCATCAAGCAGGTTGATGGGAATCCCCCGTGCCGATCACTTATCAACGACCCTACCCTTGTAATGATCGGGTTGCGTGACCTCGATCGGCCGTATTCATCATCCCACTGCCAATAAAAATTAATCGCCACAATTTAAATCCCGCTCACAGTATCATCTAAGGTTCCTATCAACAGTGAAAAGTTGCCTCTCCAACTTTGGTCTCTTATTTAGCTCCTGTTTACTGCCGCTCCCTCCCCCTCTTGTATTTTTCTTCTTTGTGTATCGTCCTATTATTTTTTATTTCTTTTGTCTTCGTATATTTGGTCTCTTGCTAACAAATGTTTCTCATTTCTTTAATCAATTCTCCTTCTACTTCTTTCCCTTCTTTCATTTTTACATCTTTACCCATCGCCTTCCCTCTATGTCGTATGTTGGGTTCTTTCCCCCTTCTTCACAGTATCATCTCTATCCCAATACTATCAATCTCGTTCTTTCTCTCTATATTTCTTAACGTGACGCAGGCAATCTCTCCTTTTTATTTACCAGTGGAATGTTGCAGCGATGGCTTCATATAATCACGCTAAAATGTATTCGAAACTTTTAGTGATAAAAATTCTATAAAACGAGCGAGGCCTCATTCTTCTTCTAGTAAGAAGGTTTAATCGTCAAAGCCTAAAGGCTTTCCATAAATTTTGAGCTTACGATGTTCAATTCTAAGCAAAGCGTATATTGTTATCCTTCACACCACGATTATAACTTTTAAACGAACCCTCTCCCAGCTTTATATGTCTATCTCAAATCTAACACTTTTGTAGGGGTGGAATAGCAGGCCTATATTTAATTTCTATTTACCGATACACAATCGTATGGGCTAAAAATCGTGGTTTACATGGTGATCTAAACAAAGTATGATTTGTACAGATGAACCACTGAGCACGCTTGGAAAATCAGGTTTTGGTTGGAAGCTAATATCTTTGCCGAAATCCTGGACCCCTGACCTTTAAAATGAGTGTTCCTATGTCGGAATCGGCTCAGACGTTTTCTCGCAATTTCAATTACAGAAAATTAGCTTATCAAATTACACATATATAGAAGATATATTCGTTTTATGTCGCACTCTTACATTCCCACTGTCTCAACAAATACTCTTCATTAAATCTTTGACACTTCAACTTTTTTGTTTCTGAGCTATTGACCAGTAGTTACATTAAGCTACAGTTACAAAACATGTAGTGAAATTAGGTAACCGTTGGTAGGCCTTTTTAGTACAAACTACTTAAGTCAACTGGATTTGGATAGCACACTTTAGGCCAAGTGATTTTATAACCACTGTATTGCATTCCCGAGAAAAATTACCGATCCCCTACCTATGGATTTTGAAGCTTCCCTCCTGTATAAATAAATTGCCTCTACGGCGTGATTAGTCAATCCTGTTTTGTTGTTCTTTTAACGCCACATCTCACTACCCGTTTGGTTTGTACGCATATGCACTAGCTACGCTAATATATTAGGGGTGATAAAGGTTGAATTTAGAGTAAGTGTACCCGTATTTGCTTGGAGGGTGAGGGAAGAACCATTAAGGAAAAAACACCCTCACCACACCCGACTGGGATTCTAACTCCTATCTCCCTGTCATCAGCAGTTCAATTTATTGCGTGATTGACGCCTCAATGCTGAGATCATGACAAACTTAACGGTTAACGTAACGTAATGGTTCGTGTTTTTAAATGAAAGCCATCACGCTACGTGACCGTTACCACATGTTCTTACCAGCCAATCATGTAGCGAGCAATGTCAAAATGGAATACTTAATTTGTTTGTTCTTAGTGATCAGACATCTTTTTTCAGTACAGTTAGTTTCTCCGCGTCTCGCGATCTCTAAAATGTCGTAATTGTTGTTACACTTTATTTAGTAGGCCTACATCTATTAAAGCCTCTATTTCAAGTATTTGTTGCCTAATCAGCCCTAATTGCTTGGGTTTCACTTTAGTGGACAGTTTGTTTCCAAACGGTTGGCTGTATTTCGATCAAGTTACGTTGCGAAAATATTGATCACACGCTTTGTTTCTTTACGTCAAGTGAACGTTAAGATGATCTTGATCCCGGCATTAGAAAATATGACCACCGAAACGGGTCTGGTTACTTTCATGGCCGCTTTGAAGAAGGGGCAAATTTAGTATCGTGGATAGAACGGTGAAACACTTACACGTTCACTCAGAGTTTACTCTCAAACTTGAGCTTTCGAATGGCTCGAGTTATTCAAAAAGTCTTAAACACATGAGAAGAAGCTCGTGTGTATTCTGATGACCCGAACGGGGTGGGATTGTAAAAACAATGCCGGGGTGAGGAGACCATTGATGAGTCTTGCTGATAATAAATAATTCTGATGGATTTCATACTTTCATCCCCGGAAGGCAGGAAGTCCTCGCCTCGCCATCCCCTCTAACCACCAATCGCAAGTCCGCTTCGTGCGTCGGAGTAGTCCATAACTGCAAAGTGGCATAAGTCTTATATTTTAAACTGCCTAGTTTAGATCGGTCACGAAGTTCGTCATACAATAACCAGGGCTGTAGAGTCGGTACGCCAAGCTTTAGACTCAGACTACTCTATTTTTCTACTCTCCGACGACGTCTTCAGAACTGGCTAAAGCATATTAAATAGTATTAACAAATTTACTGCAGTAAAATGCTTCAGTATAAAATACTTCATGATAAGCTTCTTTAGCATTGTGAATTAATATTTGAATACATTAGTCAATCCAAATTACATATATTGGTCCTAAAGACGAAAAAAAAAAGTATAGCATTGAAACTGTTAATTTTCATCAAGTCAAATTCGGTACATTTTTACCGACTCCATCCATAATTTCTTCCTACCCAACAGCCCTGACACTAACTAAAAATAACAGAAAAAAATCACTCGCTTCGGTGCCCGCGTGGTATAACACTTAATAAGGATTTTAAATTCTTTGTGTACAGTATAATAATTGTATTTTATATATTTATTTATCGATTGGGTGATTATTGAGTATATTAAAGGGATTCAAGTTAACCCGATTATTGTTCTTGTTGAATTAATTGATAAGTTTATAATTCTAGTTGAGGGGTCAAATACTGAAAATAAGTTTATTAATTATTAATTATATAAGTATTTTATTTTATTTGATGTATTTTTGAGTTACTACTTATAATAAATGATGAGTAATTTAATGTTTAATGTGTTAGACTATACTGCCGATGACAGGGGGATTGAGGTTCGAATCATGGTCGGGTGTTCTGAGGGTGATTTTTCCAAAATGGTTATCCACTCTCCGTTTACGCAAATGTTGGTACAATTCCTAGAAATATAACCTTCCTATTCCCTAAAACCATTAGCGTAATTAGTATATAGGCGTATAACCTGAATGGGTATTAAGACGCTGTACTAACAAAAAATTCGGTAAATTTTTCGCAGCGACCTATTAAATAGGTGATGGGGCTGTGTTTTTTTAGGAGGTGGTATCTAGAGCCTATTACATATTTATAACCTGATTTTCCTACGAATGGGATTATTTTTCTTACCGGGATTCTGGTAATAAAAAGGACCTTTCAGATAGTTACCCATAATAAAATCGGACTATCTACATAAAGCCATCAAATAGTGTGCTTTTTTTTCTAGCCCCGCATCTTAATAATCGTTCGAGTTACGCGCTTATATACTAATTGCGCTTGTATGGGAGAGTGTAAAACCATTTTGGGAAAAAACCTTAGTACACCCGACTGAGATTCGAACCTTCATCTCTGTCATAGGTAGTCTCAAGAGTGACTCCTTAGAGCATGCGACCACCGAAGTGGGTAATGCGTTAAGGAACGAGTGGGAAGAAAGAGGTGGGGAAGATATAAGCTGTTAGGAAATACATGTGACAACCTTCAAATTGTTTTTATTATTTTATTGATGAAATACTAAAATAAAATCCAAATAGAATAATGTCAATTAAAGTATAAATGCACATTTTTTCGGTAAAATTTTCAGATTGTGAAATCCCAGGGTTAAGGTGTTCTATTTGTTAAGGAGTTTTATCATAATATTGAAGTATTAACATAATATAGTCAACAGCAAACCCGACGTTAGTGACGCATTCAACCACCAAGCGTTGTAGTCGATACGTAGAGTGTGAGAAGAGAGCTGGGATCACTGACATTGTTTTATTGGAACTAATTTAATTAAAAAGATTTTTTCCCAGAAAAATATTAGTCTATTAAAAACTTTCCCAAATGGTAAATTTTCTGGAAAATAATCAAGGGAAAATTTCTCGTTAAAAGCTGGTCAGAAGAAGTTAAACATCTGGTTAGAATAAGCTGTAAAACTGGTCAGATTAAGTGGCAAAGCCGATCAAAAGAAGTTTCACAGTTAAAACAAATATTGTTGTTTCTTATCTTTTACATGCTCTCATTTAGTGGATCAGTTGAAACTAACACTAACGCGTTCCGTCTCAAAGATTTCAGTTATCTGATGGTTTTGATAGGGAGACTGTCTTTGCAAGCAGTTATCATAGGATTCTGGTAGTAACACCCTTTTAGAAAATACGAACCTATCTATTTATTTTATGTCCAATATTGATAACATTTTACTTTATTAGTAGTGTTATATCATAGTTATTAGCATTATATATCACAATTGAGATCTGAAGATAACCTGACTTTACGTATGAATCTATGACGATTGTTTAAGTAACTTTTATAACGGAAAAAAAAGTTTATTCCTGTCATAATCTGACTGTAACTAAAATCTATTCATGATAGGTTTTTACCTGGATGACAGTTCAAAAATCATATGTTTAGGAAAAGATCACCGTTTTGTTATAGATGTTAAGTTTTTAAGTTACATGTTATATCTTACATTTAAAATAACGTAAACTTAAGTTTTCTTACACTGTTTCAATCATAACTCTTAATAATTTCTTTTTACCCAATCCGAAACAATATTTTAAACATAATTAAAAGTACTTATTCTCCGTTTTGGAATGTTATCTATGATGTGTAATATAGTGCATACATTAATACCTTTTAATACAGGCACCGTATTTACTTGGAAAAGAGAAAATACTTGTCATTATATATATATAACAAATTATTATATATATAATAAATTATTTTCTGATTATTTTATCGTATTTCGAAATATTTAACTGAATAAAATATTTCCATCCACTGCGTGGGTGCAAAGAACTTGTTTCCGTCACGTTCAATCACATGGTTTAAATTCGTCGGTCGCCATTTTGAAACTATGTTCGTTATAACTTTTGTGAAAGTGATGTGAATAATATATTTTTTTAAGTGGAATAAAACGATAAATAAGCTTTGTGTCCGACCTCAAATAACTATATAAATAATATTGGTCTAAATTACTGTGGTTAACTATCAAATTTATACATTACCAAAATTTCATTACAGTTATCCAAAGGGACAGATGTCAACTTTTGGCGTAGGAATGTATTAGGGACTATTTCTATTAACTTTTTGAGCTGTCATCCAAGTAAACTTAGGTCGTGAATGTATTATTATATTTAAACACGAGAGTTTTGTTAGATGCAACCGGCCGCTCTTGTATGTGCTAGATATTGCCTGTCAAGCGCGAGCCGGCGTCATTCTTTAGGACTTGGGACTATATTTAACTTTTAATCACTTTTGAAGCAATTTAAAGGTTAAAAAAAAAATTAGGGCTGTAGCTGCTTTGAATTTTATATTATTCCAATAAAAGTTAAAAGAGTCAGTGAAGTATTGTTGCTTAAAGTGGGATGGAAGGGTTGCAAGAATTGGCCAGTGTTTTTGCTGTTTTTATGGCAAAACATTTTTTTGGCCAAATATATACAATATTGCTCCAGTACAAACATAGTTTAATTTTCTTACCATGTTGATATCAACAGTTCCTGAGTATCTGTCATGAGCATGGTGGCATTATCTAACAAATTTAATAAATTAAGATAAAAGGTTGTCATTGAATTATATGATACCATTGACAGATATTCAATAAATTTTGAGGTCACTATGTGAAAAGAATAAAATCTATGTTCATACTGGAGCAATATTTTATTTATTTTGGCCAAAAAAAGTTTTGCAATAAAAACTGCAAAAACACTGGCCTTTTCTCGCGTCCCCATATATATATCCCACCTTAAGGCGTTAGAATAGCCGAGCAGATATTCCTAAACGCCAGACACCTAGTGGATCTATAACGTTCCTGAGGAAAGCTGGCTGATAGTAGGAGAACAAACAGGGGAGGAATAAAATACAAATGACAATACACTGTGTCTTAAATGACATCATTCGATTCACAAAGATCCATCCTACGCTCCTTTACCAATTAGTTACCTTTCGTTTCCCGGGCATTTAACTCTTAATTATCAACCTAAATATGTGGAATTTTTTTACTTTTGAAAGTGGAAAATGTCCTTTTTAAATTATGTTCACAAGTATATAATATGTATAGGTTCATAGAGTATAGTTATCTGTTTATTCCAGTAAGCACCAAACTCTTGTACTGTTATAGGTTTTGTCAATATTTAACCTAAGCGCAACATCTGATGAGCAATGTCTTGGCTACCTGGACAGACCCCCTTAAGGTGGGATGAAAAGAAACTCGAGAAAAGTCCAGTGTTTGCATTTTTCATTGCAAACTTTTTTTTTTTTTTGCAAACTAAATCGAAACCTTTAGTTTAAATTTCTTCCGATAGTAATAATCTCAACAGCTGCTGTTGAAGAGCTTTCAAGATCATCTAAGTGTTTAATAATACATTTTTGAATGCATACGAAAAGCTTTCTTAGATTCCAGGACAACCACTGGAGAAAAATATATTTATTTTGACGAAAATAAGTGTTGCTTTAAAAACTACAAAAACAATGCCCTTAATTCACAATCCCTACCACACCACCTTAAAACTCATGTTTTTACCTACAATGCAATTTAAAAAGCTGCACAGTCTTCATACACACATTATATGTATATTTATGTATATTTATGTTAGCCGGACAAACCAACCCAAAAGAGGTAAAGATGATATCACGTTCCGAGTTCCAGGCCCCCTTTGCCCCCTCTCACAAAAATATACTATCGAAGCTAAATAAAAGCCTCGGAAAGAACGAGAAGTTATGCGAGCTTTCCTGTCTTGTGTTTGTAGTCGTTTTCTTTGATCGCTTCTGAGGGAGCCGTTCCGCCCTGGCGTACGAGTAGGCGATAAATATCGGCCTGTTATGACGTCATATACACCCCTTCTCCCTCCCCTCGCGGGGACGTTATGTCTTCAGACGAGAAGACATCGTCTTACCCTCCCTTCTCTCAACCCCTATCCCAAGAAATACACAAGACTGGTGTCCATCCTCGTCTTGTGTCCAATAGGACAATTCGTAACCCTACCCTTCCTTCCCTTTTCTTCTCCGATGTTGATTTTTCTACATTCCCTGCGTCTTACTACCCGTTCCGAGCAATATATCTGGATATTTACACTAATAATACCTGGATGAGGATGATAGGAAGGAGAGCTTGGAACTATTTGGGATAAAATCAATCTTAGCACACACGAATGGGATTCGAACCCCCTAACTCCTCGTAGCCTGGAATCCAGCTGAATACGTGAGCGAGTACCGATCGGGTATGTCTTAAGTTTTTTTAATTTTTTTTTTGCACCCGTCTAACTATCCGTTTGTTTTGTATGCATATGTAATAATTTACGCCAATGTGTTAGGGATGGGGAAGGCTGAATTTAGAGGAGTATGTGTATGTGAGTGTGTAGTATGTGTAGGTGATTATGAGTGTGTAGCTGAGTATGCATGTGTGGGGGGGGCGGGGTTGTATGTGAGTATGAGCGTGTGTGTAGTTGAGTATGAGTGTGTGGGAGTATGTAGGTGAGTATGAGTGTGTAGCTGAGTATGCATGTGTG
>CABFWB010000634.1:101167-112710 GCA_902151455.1 Timema bartmani | reverse complement strand
CGACGAGATAAAAACAAGTTTTGGATAAGGGGGGGGGGGGGGGAATGAAGGGGTTTTTGGATCATTTTGATTTGGTTGGAGCGAGTTTTTCTTTTGCTTCTTTTTTACTCTCCTCTCCTGAAATTTGTACTGGGTAAATGCTGTGAAGTGTTAAAATTAGGGAGAGGGTGGTCATTCAAGAATGAGCCTGTGTGTGGTTAGAATGGTTAGTAAATAGTTTAACTTGCCAATAAAGCTCCACTTTCGCCCAAAGTGAAAATGACCTCACTCCTCTCTTAGTGAATTTGACCACTAACACTAACATCACATTATTGTTTACCGTCATAGAACTATACTAACACTAGTTTTACATGATTGTATAACGCCATAGAACTATACTAACACTAACTTTACATTATTATATACTGCCATAGAACTATACTAACACTAATCTCACATTATTCTATACCGCCATAGAACTATACAAACAAAATAACTTTGCATTACTATACCGCCCTAATTCCTCGCGACCAAAAAAAATAATTATTATTTTAATCTTTCATCCAAAAACCATCCTCATGCTATTTTTCTATGCCAACCATTTCTCCTCAAAATTCCCAACCCCGAAGTCAGCATTATTATTACTATTCTATTTATCTATATCAAACCATTCAGCTACTTTATTTTAACAATCCCCCTATGACATTCTTGCGCGTCGCCACACATGTTACCTACACCTTGTTATTATTCAGCCTGAAGATTTTACATCCATTCATATTTGCTCAAGTTCATTCTATTTATGGTTTCACTTTGACAGTCGACAATAAATGTTGAGTTATAGCTCACTAAGTTTGTGAATTGTGTTCAAAATAACAAAGGTGTTGGGAAAACTGCCTCGGTAGCTGAAAGTCAAAGAACTGCATACACTATACTTCATTATAATAATTTTCTACTGGGAGTTAGAACTCGTGACCACCAAAGAGGATGACAAGTTAAGCCTTGATTCAAACTTTCGCCCAAAATTTAAAGCAAAATCTGCCTAAGGGTGCTGCCTAGGTAGCTGAGATATTGCCAATCAGGTGTTGCATTTTGGTTAGATGTTGACAAAACCTTATCAAGAAGTTGGCTGGAATGAACACACAACAATTTTCTATGATCCTATAAATAATGCAAATTTGTAAACATTGTTTAAAAGTTTAAGTTTTCCATTGTGTCCGTTGATCATTAAGAGCTAAACGCCCGTTAAACGAAAGGTAACTGGTATGGGAGCGTAAAATGGATCTTTGTGGATAAATGATGTCATGTAATAGGGCGTTACAACAAAAATTATATTGACATTTGTATTTTCCTGCTCCCCTGTTTGTTCTCCTACTGCCGGACAGCTCCACCCGCTAGCGTTATGAACCCACTTGGTTTCTGGCGTTTAGAAATTTCTGATAGATAGACCTTTCTTTTCTAGCGCAGTAATTAACATACAATCAGAAATGTAAGCTGACCCATAATCAGAGGCGTAGCTAGGGTTGATGGTACCCAGAGCAAATTAAAAATCGGCCCCTCTTGAAAACTCTTCTTTTTAATAGGGCTGAATTCTTACATTGGTACTCCATCTGGTTATTTTACAAGTTACAAAATAATAAAAACCAGAAACACTCATCAATAAAAAAATATCTGAAACTTCTAACTTATTTCTAATAAATTTGTCACTCATGGCACGTGCCCTGCCTGATTCACCCTAGCTACGCCACTGCCCACATTCCTTTGAAACGCAACCATAAAACAATTTGTTATCAACATGTTTAATTTTCTAGTGGATAAACAGATATTTTGGAACAATGCCAAGATGGATGTTTTCTTATTTTTGTGTTGTGTAGTGAAACAAAACTAACACGAGAACGATATCCTTTTCATTAAAAAAGTTATTCCAAATCATTTCACAACAGTAAACTCAGCTGTCTGCTAATATCTCACTTTATAGGCACATTCACAATTATTGTGCAAGAATCGGGTAATTATAATATACGTGTTGCATCGGGTTAAGTGCGTTTCTAAATTGTTTCTATCAAAACGACCCCTCGTGTTAAAATCTGAGGTAAAAACAAATTTAATCAAACGCATCTTGGAAGGAAGAGACATGAAAAACTTCCCCTCCCCCACATTTTTCGGATCCAGGGTAGTGTTTTTTTTTCCCCACCCCTTGGAAGGTGGTGAATTAAAATTCCTGTGCGCGGTCGCCCTCCCCTCTCGCTCCCCCTCGACCTGTTGGGCCGAACAATGACGTCACTCTGGCTGTCACTTAGAACAAAAGACGAGCGCCAGATGAGGCAGTGACGAATCAAATACCTCCGGCACCGAGCGAACACAAGTAAGGGAAGAGGTGGGTGGAGGAAGAAGAAACCTGAATAAAAAGGGTGAGAGGAGGAAGGATGGGAGAAAGAAAGAAAGAAAGAAAGAAAAGGACGCGGTGCTGCCGTGGCGTCTTTAAAGCCCGGGCCAGGCAGCGCGCGGATCGTAGACGTGACGTGGAACTTTTTTTAGAAGTTGACTGCGGAGCTTCGATTGACAATGATTCCTTGGACTGGAGTTACTCAACCAGTGGTCCTTGATGCCGTATTTGGAAGGGTGTGGGGACGCGGTGTTAATTATTAACTTACCTCAATTTCGTAGAACTAGATTAAGATCGTTTATTGTTACGTTATATATACTTATGTGGTTGTTTTTTATATTAAGTATATGTAAAAAATCTATCTATTTATTGAATTAAAAACCATTAATATAGGCCTAAAGGTTATAGACATAATAAAACTGCCTCAATTTATTTTACTTACAAATTAACGTAAGTTAGTTCATATACAGAGTGGGAGCGAGTGAGAAAGTGAGGTACACATAGAGCACTGATGTGTATGCATTTACATAATATACCTCCTCAGCTCTTTATTTGTGTGTTCCAAGTCTTACTACACGTCCAGTTTACCCGTATCATGTCTATTAAACGGTTAGCTTTCAGCAGTTTCTATAATCTCATAACGTAGGCTATCGCCCTTACCCCTTCTTAATTCTTAGATTTAATAACCTTTTGACCAATAATGGTAACATTTTACTATATTATTGATGCTATATTATAGGTCTTGATAATATATATCAAAAGTAACGGCTGCATATAACAGCATTTGACGTATGGATACTTTAAAGAAGATCTAGTAACTTTTCTAGCTGTCAGCTAAGGCTCTTCACATGGAAATTGGACTGTATAAAGACGTGCCAATACGACCTTGCCTACCACCTCTGACACGTAGTGGCAATTCAAGATGGTATTATTTCATATTGATGTATTAACATTTTATTCGACGCTTTACAGCATTGCAACAAAAGCCATAAATCATACATTCTTAAATAATACCAAAACTAGTCTTACATTGTGGGTATTAGTACTCATATGTGGAAAAATGGAAGTGTTATCAGCAGATAAAAAAGATCTTATCTACTCGTTCTCTTCCCTCTCTTTCTATTTCGTACATTGGCGTCTATTGTGATCGTGCTTAGGTGCGTCAAGTGAAGATGCAACCCGCTTAGTAAAATAGCTTCGAATTCACCAACGTCGTGTACCACAACAATTAGATACTCAACAAATCTATGGCACAATAAGTTTTTATTTAAGAAAAAATTATATGGCATAAGTTCGTAAGTGAGTTATACCGACCATCGTTAACAATGATAGTCCCAACATTTGTGGCTAGAAGGTGTCATGTGGTCAGCACAACAAACCCTCCGGTCGTTAATCTCAGTTTTTCAGACCGGAGTCGTTACTTTTTCATTCAAGTAGCTCCACATTTGTCCTAACGAGGCTGAGCTGACCCCGTTCCAGACCCATTACTTAACAGAAAAATTATTGAGCAGCTGGGGATTGAACTCTGAACTTCTGGCTACTAGACCACAGAGGCGCTCAGTTTTTATTTAAATAAAACATCTAGGAAATTTATAAACTATAACCTTAAAAAGGCCTCAGACAAAAACATATACTGTGGCATATCTACATAAATCAAGATGAGTTGTCTCTTCAGAAAGTGATTACATAAATCCTGTAACGCAACACAAGGCCAACATGCCTAGGTAAAATAGAAAAGTAAATAACAGGTTAATATGTAAATATGCGAAATGCGGTATGGAAAAACCATTGGATATGGTTTCTAGATGGCAAGGTCGAAATCAAAACTAACAAGTCAATTATACAATTGCAAGAATTAGTTCTGGCCCCATCAAGGCCGTAGCCAGCCAATCATTTCAGGGGGAGGGTTTGGTGGGCACATCCCCCAACTGCGGAAGGCTAGAATTTTTTTTTTATAAATGATAAACAATTCAAGAAGCTATCTTAATTGTTTTTTATGGCAACATAACCCCCTAATTGCCAGAGGCTAGGAAAAATTCTAAATATTAAACACCTCTAGAAGCCCTCTGAAGTGCTTTTTTATGGTAACACAGCCCCCTAATTTGTATTTGTACTTTAATTTTGATATTGTTTGAATCATAAATAAAGCTATATATATTTTGTTCATAAAATTTCAGGGGTTTGAACCCCCAAAATCCCCCTCTGACTACGGCCTTGGGCCCCACGGTCTTAATTAAATTGACATATCAAGACAAATCATTATCAAAAAAATTGAGAAAGAAACGTTTATATTTACCCAAAAGGAAGGCCCTAATAAAATTAAAATCATAAATGAATTTTGAATATGACAATGCGACTGCCTCGGTCAGCGAGAAAGTATAAATTGCTGTCAGGCCACGCGGCTTAAAATACTGTGGGTTTTTTTGGGGGGTGGACTGAATCTATAATCCTTTTTCATCGAGCCTAGCCTAAAAGCTCCGCAAATACGCTTAAAAGGTCGTTGCAAATTAGCTACCATCACATATTCATATATTTTTTCCATCAAACTATAGGGTTGTTAAAGAAAAAAGAGCCCTGTTAGAATCTTTCGACTTTATTTTCGCGTGAACCATATTTTGCAATAGCGCATCCTAGAATTAAATATTGCTTTAGAAGTGAACATCTGCACGGCAATTTCTCAACTTCCTAGGTGGCCCCCTTATCTACAGAATTAATATATATTTCTATGCTGTAAAAGTAATTTTGTAAATTGTAACTACTTGCACGGCAATTTCTCAACTTCCGAGGTGGCCCCCTTATCTACAGAATTAATATATATTTCTATGCTGTAAAAGTAATTTTGTAAATTGTAACTACTAAACCAGAGCACAGTGCAGCCCCCTAACCTTCCGCCAGAATAGAATGTGCCCGGGCATGACAAATTACCACTATTTATATCATATCAGAATATAATAATACGTCAACAAGACATTGTGCACTCAAGTGTTAAAGTAAGAATGAATGCGAAGACAAGTTTGAACAATATCTTCTACTAGTGTGAGGTACGGTAACGTGAGGGGATGGGGTTTGAGGGTTGCCACTTTCCACGCATCTCGAAAACCGGGAAAACACAAGGAATGTTGCCAAATCTAGTAAATAATACTGGAATATTTGTCATTTTGGGACATTTAACTGAAAGCTTAGTAGTAAATATTTGGATGGACTAAAAAATTAAGTGAAGAATTAAGTAAGCTGATTCAAACATGTCTTACTACCCTCCAAATAAAGGTTGTGAAGTGACAGAAAATGTATCTCCTAAACAATCTTAAATCATCCTGTTTAAAAAGCTACATGACTTCACACTTAAGTCCGCTTGATTGAAAACGAAATGTTACTACTCTTTAATTCAATCCAAGCCACCTGGAAAAATGGGAATTCCTTCTGGAAAACCTGAAAAACACAGGGAATTTGGTATTAAGTAAATAGTGGCAACCCTGGGTTTGTACATCTGCCACCAATGGTCGCTGGACAGACTAGTCGCAACTCAAACGTTTAATTCTTGTTTTCTATGCCGTCAACACACTTTCTTCGTGCATGGGAGTCGCCTCGCGAATGGGGCAGGCAGCAGCGCTTTAGAGAAATACTACAGTCGACTATGCAATGTCTGTTGTCACTTTCATCATAGGTCTACGACCAGAGACGCCCGCAAAGAGTTGACATCCAGGCGAGCGCTGTGATGAATTAATCAGACCTCGTTTATGCGAAGAGGGGGGTGGTAAGGTGAGGTTGGAAAGGGGGGGGAGGGGAGCTTACTCTTTATTTTCTTTACCGCGACACGTAGAAAAGTGAAAAGGAGGTTGAATAGACGCTCAAGCGTCGTTTTTTGTTGTTGTTTTTTGTATAGGGGTCCGAATCTATGTATTCAACTAGGCTTAGACAATAACTACTGGTATGAAATATCGAGATTGTTTGTCATGCCTGGTAGTCTTTGATGACTTTAATATTTAATGCGAAGTAAGTTTTTATTATTTTCTCAATATAAAACATTATACTGTAATTTTTTTTAGATAAAAAAATAGTTCTTTAAAAAAAGAAAGATAGTAAAACCTTTAGACCAATGTGATTAAATCAATACGAACACAGTGTTGAAACTCTGTATTGTATTGTAGACTCAGTTTACCTTGAAATACAATCAAACTTACCTTGAAAGGTTACACTATGGTGCAGAATATAAAATAGAGCCATATAGTTATCAGTCAAGGTAAAACTACTACCATCACCCTTCGGTAGTGAATTGGTCCAAGGCGTCACTCTCGCAATAGATTGGACCGCCGATGATTGGGAGATCGGGGTCCGAATTCGGTCTAGGTGTACCAAGTTATTTTTTTCCCCTTTCCTGAATGGTTTTACACTCTCCCGCCACGCAAATGTGGGTAAACTTTCTCTAGATCCGACCTTCCTCATCCTTGCCACGTTAGAGTAATTAGCACATATACGTTTAACTCGAATGGGTGGTAAGACATGGTGCAAAAAAAAATCTTACAAGGTAAATGGAGTGTACGTTAAAAGGTCAATTTGCTATAGTTACCTTACTAGTTTGGAAAAAAAAAATATTTTTTTTTAACTAAATCTAAGAACCCTCACATCGGTGGTCACAAAATATAAGGCATCAGTCAGTCCCGTCTTGTCTGGTTTGACGGGTAAATAGGGAGTTTGAATCCCGGCCGGTTATACGGAGGTGGTGTTTCATAAATTATTTCCACCGTCCCTACACGTGAATGTGGATGCACCTTCTTTGAATTCTACCTTCCTTATTCCTAACCCATAGTGTAAGAATTTTGCTATCTCGGACGGGTAGTAAGAAATTGGACACTGAGTGATAAACCCGTTCATAACACATCGACAAAAAAATGGGAACGCGAATTAAGACCAGTGTTTTTGCAGCAAAAAAAATAAAATTGGCCAAAATAAATAAAATATTTCTCCAGTAGAAACACAACTTAATTCTCTTCATATGGTTTTTGAATATCTGTCGAGGTTGTCCTGTAATTTATGACAACTTTTCCTCTCCATTTGAAAAGTTTGTCATCTAATGCCACTATTCTCATGACAGATATTCAACTACTGTTGATATCGCCACGTGAGGAAAATTAAACTTTATGTTTCTACTGGAACAATATTTGATTTCTTTTGGTAAAAAAAAAAAGTTTCTCTAAACTGCAAAAATACTGATCTTAGCTCTCGTTCTGTACACTCTCACCTTAAGATTTTTTAACATTTACATAATGTCAATTGTATGCTAGGGGAGTGCGAAGGTCACTTTTTAAATGCGAAGTGAAACTTGAAACGTGCGGTGCGAAGCGAAGTCGATAAGTTTATTGTTGCTGTCACATGGCACTACTTTTAATTGTTCATGTATCAATTCCCCATTGAATACATCTAGCTTTAGAGATAGGTGTGAAGAAAAAAATAAAGCACACTTACTTTATTATTTTATGCAGACAGTTGTGAGTTATTCTCTGCTTATGATATGATATGGATCTCATTTAATTACTAGTTAGTACTAAAATTAGGTAGCCGGACCGAAATATATATCGGCTCTGAATTTTGTTTCGATTTTACAATAAAACATTTTACGGTTCCGGTTAGGGAAAAATAGAAGTTCCTATTATTTTCAGTTAATTAGTTTCCGGTTATTTTAAAATTCATCATAACTTGACAAAAAAATCCTGAAAAAAGAAAAAACTGAGTGTTTTAAAATAAAATAAAGTTTAAGAAAAAAGGGCAAAAATTCAATTATAAATGAGAATTATAAAAATGTAGAACTCTAAGACCCAGTAAGAACCTTTATGAACCTAAAAACATATATTGATTCTAATTCCTGTTCTGGTTCCTTACTAGCAATTATTTGTAGGGTTCCTGCTCCGGTTCTGGCTCCTTAAAATATTTTAATTTTGGCTCTCAGTTCTAGTTTCTGTTTTGGTTTGACTCCCTGGTTAAAATATTGTTTAATAGCTGTTATAAAAATGATAAGGGAGAGATTTTAAATATGTTCATAATATATCAAAGATTTTTTCTTTCTTCGAAGTGTTTCTAAGATACGAAGGTTTTTGCGGGTGCATAAGTTGAAGCAAAGAATATTTAATTATCTTATTAATTCGTCAGTTTAATATATTGTTTAAGTCCTCCAAGTCGGACTGGTTGAAGTGAGGGGAAGTCCCGTTGATGGTTCTATCGCACATGCGCGGTGGAGAGACCGCAGGAATCCACGGTCTGGTTCAGTAAACTGGACGATTGATGCTCAGTTCTTCTCCTAGCGCCGAGATCACAACATTATCCACACAGTATGAGCGCTTTTTTTTTCATCTCTCCTATTACGGAGGATGCCTCGTTTCGCTAAGATTGAATACTTAAGTTTTGTTTTCACGAGATTGAATTTTAAAAAAACACTTTATCTCACTGTACAATTAGTTCAAGTTATAGGTTTAAGTCATTTTCTTAGGGATGAATTAAGATGAGGATGTAGGGGACGCGAGAAAAGTAAAGTGTTTTTTGCAGTTTTCAGAGGGAAACATTTTTGTATCAAAATAAATAAAATATTCCTTCATTACAAACATGGAGTTTAATTTTCTTCGCATGGTGACCTCAACAGTTATTGAATACATGTCAAGGATATCCTGGGATTTTATAATAACTTTTTCTATTCATTTAAAAAGTTTCTCGTATGATGCCGCTATGCTCATGACAGATATCACCACGCGGAGAAGATTAAAATCTATGTTTGTACTGAAGAAAATCTTTTATTTACTTTGTCCAAAAAAAGGTTTTGTTATAAAACTGCAAAAAACGCTGGCCTTTCCTCACGTCCTCTAAACTTCTACCTTAAACTTAGGCCATATCAATTTAATTTTTTATATGACTGCGTCTTACTACACGTTTGCTTTATACGTAAACATAATAATTACTATAATGAGTTAGGGATGAAGACGGAAGCATTTTAGAAGTAATCTACCCGCATTTGGCAGGAAGGAGAGTGGGGAACCTTTTAAGAAAAAAAACATCCTCGGTGCAACTGACCGGGATTCGAACCCCGATCTCTCCGTCACCGGCAGTCCAGTCTATAGCAAGAGTGGCGTCTTTAGACTAGAGTTTGACAACTTTTTTTTGTGCCTTGATTGACTTAACAAACCTATCAAATGTTCTGCGATGATCAATCGTTTCTATGCTCTACTTTTAGCTTCTTTTCTTTTTGTCTATACATCTTATATGGGGCCTATTCCTTAAATTCAATCTTTTCTCAAATATTTTTGTCCACGCCTTTTATAGAAGATATTTTAGATTAAATAAAATGTACGTTTTCATATTAAACTATTTAATTTTCTTATAACATAACCGATTATGTCCGATCAATCAAGGTAATTTTGGTCAAACTCAAAACATTATTTGAATTCACTCGGTTTTTATTGGCAAGTTTAAATTACTCAAAATATCGATAGAAAATCGCCGATCGTGATCGATTAGGTGCCGAGCCTCCCTTAGACCCATTCGACCACCGAACATGGGCTACGAAGGATGTTTATCAACAATCTAGAGGTCACATGACCTAATAAACAACCATTAAAAAATTATTCTCTCTCTCGCGCGCGCGAAATTATTTCGTTTTGTTTCGACTCCCCAAACTATCGAGAGGTCACATGACCTGATAAACAACCATTAAAAGAGTGTTCTTTCTCTCTCGCGCGCGAAATTATGTTGTTTTGTTTCGACTCCTCAAACTATCGAGATCGTTGACGGCTTCCTCCCCCCCACTCCCCTCCCTTACACCTCTGAAATGTTGAAGACTGTGTTTGCGTCTGTACAACTTAACCATTCATTAACCGTCGGTTGGTTGACCAGCGTTGACAGGCGAGAGAAGGGTGGGTGCGTTACTACTGGCTGCTGTTGTAATTTTCACGACTGTGATAACAGTGGGTGGGGGTTGACTGCTCTGTGTATTTTAAGGTCAACGGCAAGATGGGGTTGCGGGGGTGTAAAGGGGAGGATTCCATTGTGCGTTAGAAGAGCGAAGGGGTGAAAAAAACCATGCTCTCCGGAGAGGCCTTGATGTTGATGTCACGGAAGAACTGGAAGAGAAAGACTGAATATTATCCTTGGGCTCCTTAAGAAATTTGAGGTGGAAATTTTTCCCGGAAAATTTTCAACTATTTTATTCTTCAGAATATTCTGACAATTTAAATTATTTTCACAAAAGTAATAACAACGATTCTAGTTCTTCTTTTATTACTCGAGTATAGACTACAGAGCTCGGCAGTTGAATGGGTCACTAATGTCTGTATGTTGTTGAATATAGATATGTTAAATACTTCGTAATTAAAAACAAAGCTTTAACGAATTTATTATCTTCCATTGGGATCTTAACGATATGAAAATTTTACTGCAAAATGTTTAATTTCTTAAGGCCTTTCACCCACGAAGCTACTCAAATAAGACTTAAAACTGACGTGAGTAAAACCTAAATTACCGACTAGTATCTTGAGCGTCACCGCTAATGTACTTCCAATGTACGGGTCTACTCTTTGCTAATCTGTTTAAACGCGTCCGTGATTAGTCACTGTAAACTCACCGTGCTAGTCGCAGGGCTACCTCAGTTATTAGTTAACATTATTATTGAACATTTAATGTGATATTCAAGGTAGCTTTCTTTAGATATTCTGTACAATGCTATAAATTTTATATCAGTTTGATGCAGTTCCTTTGCCGCGACTAATAATATATTATAATTAATAATAAAATAATAATAAAATAATTAAAATAATAAAAACAATAAAAAATAATAATAAAATAATAATAATAATAATAATAATAATAATAATAATAATAATAATAATAATAGAGAACCAAATCTTCCTCGGCACTCAATTTACTAGACATTATATGAATAAATATTAAATATTCTAGAAGACCGAAGAAGGTGCTTGCAAGTTAGAAAGTAAGAAACTGAATTAAATTTCGCCACTTTTGCGTAGCACCGTGTGCGAAACATAAGTAACAACCAGTTGCCGATTCGTCACTAACCAGTCCGATCACAGTTTATTATTTCCGTTGGCGAAATGGCCTAATTTCAAAAAATTTGTTTGGGTTTTATTTTTAGTATAGCTATCATCACTAAGACAATTAAAAAAATTTAAAGTTTTTTTTTCGC
>CABFWB010000634.1:77964-97873 GCA_902151455.1 Timema bartmani | reverse complement strand
TAATAGTTCTGGGTCGTCCATCCCTTATTCACCCCTACTCCCTTCTCGTCATCAGCACAAAGCAAAAAGGGGTTGTTGGGAGGGGTTGTATGCATCAAGACGTAATATACTGGACCTTCCTTTTCACTTTATTTTCGCAACAAAACATTCACTTTGTTTTAGTCCTCTTCGTCTTTTTTTTGTGTGTGTCTCTCTCTTTTATAACCCCAACCCTTTCTCTGTCGCCTTTTGTTTCGCGACTTGTCTTTTAATGTAATACGTAATGCTTAGGGTCGCCGGAGATATACTCATAGACAATGTCTCGTGCACGCTAGGACTTTGTTGTTCCTACTGGGACATTCATTAAAATTATTGTCGTCCCGTTCGTTATGAACGCTCGCCTACACGCACTCAAACAGGCACACACGCGCGTTATGAAGATCTGGCGGTTAGTACCACCATTTAGTCTTGTTTTCTGTATATGAAACGAAATGATGAGCGTCCCTGGTATTGTGCTAAGAGACGTCCGACGGACGCCTAATCTTTTTGCGTCGAGACGCGGACTTGTTATTGCGAGTTAACTCCTTCCGGCTTGATACGTTGATACGTAGTAGGGCACATGCTGGATTGTTATTGGACGGGAAGCTTTTACTTGGCTCATAAACGTTTAGCTTAGTTTTTTATTAATACGAGTTAATTTAACTCGTTTATTTTACCAAAGTAATACTACACAGTAAGTACAAAGGGCTTTCTACCAACATCAAGATATATGTTGGCTTCCAGACAAGGGTGTACTGGCAGGTTGCAAGGGGCCAGTTTTATAGTCAGACTTGGCACGCCTCATTCCTCAAGTGCGGTGGTGCTATACTAAATACAAGACTACACTTACCTAGACCAGAGTGGAATGGGCCAGCTTCGTGGTCAGACTTAGTACGGGTCAAGTGCGGCGCTATACTAAATACAAGACTACACCTACCTAGACCAGAGTCGAATAGGCCAGTTTCTTAGTCAATGTTTCAGTACAAGCTGAAGTGGTGAGGCAGAAGAAGTATTTTATATATTTATTGCTAGCAAAGTTAATAGAGCATTTAAGTTATATTATCGATGATTATTTTGATATACAATACACCTAAAACATCAGTTTCTAGTATACTTCCTTTAAATTCAACCTTCCTAATCTCTAGCTCATCAGCGTAATTAGTACATATTATGCGTGTAGCCAGAATAGGTAGTAAGACGCGGTGCTAAAAGCAAAAATAAAAAATGGGGCTGTCTTATATTTAACGCTATTGTATATATTCACGAATTATATTTTCTAGGCACTCTCAGACTTACTTACTAGAACTTGAATTAAAATTTAATTGAAGCAATCATTTAGAATTCAATAGGTTGCTTTATTTTAGTCTAAAGTACCTTAGTTGCGGCGACCCAAATCAAACCGACCGAACCTATTTCCCAGACTTCTCTTCGCGTCACTCGGGTCTTGCGCAGACCACTACTGCAGCACGCCGCGCCGCCCGGAATCTTTCAATCTCTTGGACTTGGGACAAATTGACAGGTTCATCACACCGGACCCCCTTTTTTCTTTCGTCTTCCACTCCCCTCTCCTTCAAGTCGCTGTTTCTACTTAGTCCGCCTCCTCCTCTTCTTGTTCCACGCCAACTCAGTTCGATCCCGCGGAATTTCTCTTCCCATGTAGACGATTGGTTCAAGAGAGGCTGTGTTTCAATCTTGTTTCCACTCTAACTGATTTAGACGTACACGTTCTAAAACACAGTTTTTTATCATAACATTTTTATTTCTCACACTCCTACCGCACCTTACTATACGTTTTGGACTGTTCGCATTTAACTTGCGCAAATGGGAGTAGGGGTTATGAAGGTAATTAAAGAGTTGCGCAAATGGGAGTAGGGGTTATGAAGATAATTAAAGAGTTGCGCAAATGGGCGTAGGGGTTATGAAGATAATTAAAGAGTTGCGCAAATGGGCGTAGGGTCTATGAAGGTAATTAAAGAGTTGCGCAAATGGGCGTAGAGGCTATGAAGGTAATTAAAGAGTTGCGCAAATGGGCGTAGGGGCTATGAAGGTAATTAAAGAGTTGCGCAAATGGGCGTAGGGGCTATGAAGGTAATTAAAGAGCTGCGCAAATGGGCATAGGGGTTATTAAGATAATTAAAGAGTTGCGCAAATGGGCGTAGGAGTTATGGAGGTAATTAAATAGTTATATACACTCCCAACCACTTTGAAAGATACGGCCCTATTTCATAAGACTCGCCATTAGGGATGTGAAAAAATAGCGACACTTTACTAATATCGATATTTTCCTTTATATACTAGTATATTTTTACTCGATACTTTTTTCCGCTACTTTTACTGATATTAGTACTCACACTCCGGTATCGAATCGACATCGAAAGAAACAACTTTTTTGTTATTTTAACTCATGCTTGGATTAAATGTTTACTCTAGTTAAAGAAGGGTACAAAATAGATTGAAAAAATATAATACTAATCATATTTAGCTAATAAATAACTTTGCATCAGCTAAATTTTCATATACGTTTTGAAAGTTGGTATAGTAAAACCTTTTGTAGTAGTCATTATACTCGTAAATTACTATCATACCTTCCAAGCTCCAACACATAACATAGACGCGATAGACCTAACTATACTATAATTTGGTTAAATCATTATAATTTTCAGTGTTTAAATAAATATGAAAATACAATTATTATTATTATTATTATTATTATTATTATTATTATTATCATGCAAAAGTTGAAATCATTACTTGATAAAAAAATACTTTTCCAAATTAAAATTTCGATACCGATACTTTTCGTTCGATACTAGTACGGTATCGATATCTTTCTTCCGATACTTTAAATGAGTAGGCCTACAGTATCGATACTTTCCTTTAGATACCACATCCCTACCCATATCTATGAGATAGTTACATTGAGTGATGAGGCGGTACCAGCGCAATTAAAGTACATCCTCATCCTTCTCGCCTAAGATTAAGTGGTAAATGATATGTGTGTTTTATCGGGTTATCCACATGATTACAGTGATGAGATAGGAATGGGGAGGGACCATGCCGGAGGAAATGTACCCGCATTTTGCGTGAGAAAACTACCCTCCCGGTATTTTAAACCCGACCTCCCAGAGTCGAAAGTGGCGAAGAAACGTTTTTATTTGGTGGGAGGGGAAGGGGGGTGAATATAACCATGTGCTTCTATAGGGAATACCATTTTTAGGATTAAAAAATACCGGAAAATGTATTATTTAACGGTCCCATTGTGCATTTTTCTCATTTATTTTAGGCATGCTAAATATTATAATAAATACACACAAAACAAATTAAGAAAAATTATATCTGATGCAGCTCGACTAAAAATGATGAGACACTATAAATTAAAGTAGATTTCCAAACACCTTTGCCCTATATTTGTTACTAGCTATAAAGACGGATTCACACTGAGAGGGTTGTGCGCCGGCTGTGTCGTGCTGCAGACAATCTCGAACAGGACATTTCCTTATGAGTAACCTTGTAAGACAGTTGTTTGATTCACACTGAGAGGGCTGTGCACCGACTGTGTCGTCTTGGATTGATTCAAAAGTGTTATCCCAAGGTCACGGTCCAGACGGTCTAGCAAGGTAGACGCACAGCCCTCTCAGTGTGAATCGAAATCCGGGCGCCCTATGATCGACCATGTGTCGTTTCTCCTAGTTCGGCTTCTTCCGGCAAATGCGAATTTTCACGAAGGTTCTTATCTACAGTTTAACTAAGTATGTGGAAAAAGTATCGATACTTTTCCGTCCCCCCACCACCACCACCACCTTAATAGTCGGGGGGCCGTCCATCCCTTATTTATTATTTATTTATCAATACAACCTCATACCTGACCGGGCGATGGGGCGAGTGGCGACCAGTCTACTACCCCTTTATCAATGAGCATGGTCATCCATCATAAACTAAACAAAATAAGCTTTTGTAGAGCTCATTGGACTCACTCAACTTAGGGGGTGGCCAGACTGGGCGAGCGAGCGACTAAAATATAAAATAGAACACATTGGTTGTAATGAGAGGTGGCCAGACTGGAGCGAGCAAGCGAGCGACTGAGCGCGCTAGCTTGAAAGATAGAACTGGTTCTATTTTTCAAGCGCACGCGCTCGACCCGGTGCAGTATAGTTTACAGACGCTAGGCAATATTATTATATGTTGGTTCATTGAGTGCTAGGAAAACTTTTCATTTTGACATTTTTATTAATATCGATAGGTTTAGCACACTTGCTACTAACGGCCTAATTTAATTGGTTAGATCATAAACCATACTTATACGTATATATATATATATTTGTAAAACTGATAAGTTAAAATACTTTAATATTATCAAAGTAGGCCTTTACAAATAAGAATCACTATTAGCGTGGAGAGAGGATGAGAAAACCACAACAATAAATCACTTGTCAAAAACCACCCTCATTTCACTGAGCCAAGACTCGGAGCCTCCTCGTCAACAACTATCACGCGCTGGCCAGTCTGGCCACCCAGTCGCTTGCTCGTTCGCTCGCTTGTCTGTCTGGCCGAACCCTTAGGGTACACCAAGAAAAGAAGCAGAAATGTTGATGTGCATTGTTTAAACATATTAAGCAGGGTAGGACGTCTATTCTTTTATTGTTTGTCAGTAGTTAATAATAATCTATCTTGGTTTACAAACAACGAATGTATTTTAAAAATGGCACCTCCCAGAAGTGAATTATGAACGTTTTTAAAGAAGTTGGCTAGCGAAAAAGCATATTTTAAAATCTGTTTTAAAATATTAAAAACCATTATAATTTGTAATTTTTAATATATAGGGGGAAGTCCCCTAGTGGCGGACACTTAAGGTTTTTAGGAAAAATAAAAAAAACTATTTCGAAAAATATATCTTTATTTACGACATAGATAAGTCAACAAACTTTAAAATCAAAATAAATAAACAAAAATGCAACTTCTGCATAAACATATTAAAAAACATAAATTAAACTTTGGTGAAAATAAACGCAGTCTCTGCAAGTGGCACCTAGTACCGGACAGACTTCACTTCGAGCCCCTAGCATCGGACAGTTTTAAAACATCTGACACCGATCACATATATAGGCGTCTAAACATTCTGGAATGTCAGCACAGGCTTCATGAGCCCACCCATGGCAGCTGGAGCACTGTATCCAGTCTTCATCGTAGTCCTCTAAGCACACTACGCAAGTAGTTTTTTCTGTGTGAGATGATTTAATTAATGGCTGCTTTTTCTTAGCTTTCCCTTCATCTTTGTTTTTGGCCTTTACTACTTTGGCTTGTTTCCCCTTCTTTACAATTTTTTCTCTAGCTTTTGCTCCTTTGCTTTGTTCCCCTTCTTCTTCTATTGCAGTTTTAAAGTTAGTTTTCATCGTTTCTTTTCCTCCTTAGCATTCTTTTCATTATCTTTTTCTTCGACGGCAATTTTGTATGGGGATGATGTCAAAATTTCACTTCTTTCACATTTTCTTTTCCGAGCAGCTGATCGATTTTTTTGCAGCATCTGGTAATGGAGACAATTTATGGACAATTTGAATAATATCTGGATCAAAGCTAGTTGATGGCTTGGGATTGCTGATTCTTGTTTCGTTGGTAGAATCTTGAGGCCTCGTGGATTCTATAACATCTGGATCAAAGCTAGTCGATGGATTAGGACTGCTGATTCTTGTTTCGTGGGTGGAATCCTGAGGAGAGCCCGTGGATTCTTTTGAGACCAAATCGCAAGTTGTGGCGGCGCTTTCAGTTATTGCTAAATCAGCGGTAGATACGGGACCCTTTCCGCTGTTATCCGTAGTGTTTGAGGAAGTTCCTGGTTCTTCTAATGGAATATTGGTCATGTTGGCTGCCAAATAAACGAGGTCGGAAAATAAATGTCTATCAAATGGGTAAATGCCTATGCATTTGAACCCAGATGCCGCAATATCCAGTCGAGCAACTTTTGTGAACGCTTCATTGACAAGACCAGCAATGTCATAGTCGTTAATCCGAGATCCAGCATTTGCTCTCATCCACATGTCGCATCGTTGGTTATAGGCATTTTAAACGGTTTCATGAATGTTCTATCTAATGGTTGGAGCTTGTGCTTGGTATGTGGCGGTGAGCTTATCAAATGAATGTGGTTTTCGCGACAAAAAATTATGACCGCCAGTGTCTTGTGGCTGCAGTGGCCATCCAGTAGAAGCAGCACAGGGCTCTCTTTAGTTGGGTGAGAGTGTTTTACAAACAGCTGCAACCAGCGTAGGAAGAAATCACTATTCATCCAGCCTTTTGGCTGGGCCACATCCACACTTTCGGCCGGAGCATTAATCATGAGTCTATCATTCATTCTTTGCCTTGGAAACACGAAAAATGGCGGTATGAAGTGGCCGTTAGCGCTCATACAAAACAAGACTGTTATATTTTTGCCCCTCTCAGCAGAAGTGAGCTTTCCTACTTGACGGACAGCCTTTGGAGCAAGAACTTTTTGATGCTTATGCACACAGCTTACTCCAGTTTCATCGCAGTTGTAAATGTTGGAAGGTGGAAATTTGTGCAGTGTTATCAGTCTTTCAAGATTGTCATAAAAGAGATCTACTTGTGGTTTGTTAAACCCTACGGCCCGCATCATGCTTGTTGACTCTGGTGATCGCAGCGATATGTCAGGATGTCTCTGCATAAAATCATAGTAAAAATGTTTTCCTGCTGTACCTTTCTCTTTGTTAAAGCGATGAGGGATCTTCATAGATTCAGCCAAGTCGAAAGCTAATTTCAAAAACTCCTTTTTCATCTGCGGCAAACATCTATTTGACAAATCTTTGACGTGGTCCACTAAAACTCGTTCATACTCGGGTGAAAATGTGTTAGTGAATCTACCGATCTTTGGTTGCAACGTCACTTCTTCCCCACGGTTCAATGCTGATATTTTATCATGCAGAGTACTTTTTGGAATGTTGTAGCGCAACGAAGCTTCTCTCAAAGTAAGTTCTTTAGTCAAAACCTTAGTAATCGCAGTTTGTAAACTTGTTTGGTCCCATTTTCCCTTCTTTTTCTTCTTTTCCATTTCGATTTTATTCCGTTCTTCTGTCCTCTGAAAAATCGTATAACAATTATTATAAAAAGTATAAATACTGACAAGAAAAAATAACATATTCACTGTCCGGCGTTAAGGGACTTCTTTGTGTCCGGTACTAGGGGACAGAGAATCGACAGAATTATACATTCCATATCAAAACTATTTTAGAAATCTTCAAAAACTTTGATAGATTACAAGCAACAATGGAACACTACCTTTATTAAAAATAAACATAAACAACTGATCACAAATACTAAGCTATAACACTCACCTGAATATTATGTGACGCAGTGTCTTCCCGCCAAGAACAACAAACAACCGCTCCCACTGTTGTCGAGTGCGTCACTGGCAAACCACGTCCCGTGACTTGGTATTGCTACGTCCCCCCGCGCCCCTTTCAACCATCATTGAATCACTCGCGTTTTTAGTTGCCGAAATAGTACGAGTGTCCGGCACTAGGTGCCGTCCGGCGTTAGGGGACTTCCCCCTATAAAAATACAATTATGATGCAAAAGTTGAAATTATTATTACTTGATAAAAAACGTTTTTCCAAATTAAAATTTTGATACCGATACTTACTATTATTGATACTTTTCTCTCGATATTAGTTCGGTATCGATATTTTTCTTCCAATACTTTAAATGAGTACAGTATCGATACTTTTCTTCCAACACCACATCCCTACTCACCATAGGGTAACATTGAAAATAAAGATTGCTACTTTATAAGGTGAACTGAAGGGTATCTACATTTGCCTGGAGAGAGAGAGAGTTGGAAAAGCTTCTATAGAAAAAAAAACACCCTTATTACACCTGGCCGAGATTCGAACACTGGCATCCTCACCATCATAGGCTGAGCACGTCGACCTCCCTTAAACCATGGTGACTGTCAACTGTCTGTTCCTCCTCTTTCTCTCGTGGCACTTCTCACGACGTTCGGGAGTGCCCGCGACGTCTGAAGGAAGGGGGTGAGGGGTGGCCCGGACGTCTTGTTTGTCCCCCGTCAGATTACAGAGCGCGGACTGACGGCCGGACACGAACCTTAGCTCCTGCTCCTGTTCCCTATTTCTCCTTCTCGCTCCTATTCCTTCTCTTCCTAACATACTGCTCCTGTACCTTCTTTCTCTCTCTGACACACTGCTCCTGTTCCTTTACTCTCTAATAGGGCTCCTAAACGATCAGTCAGCTCGTCATTCTTAAGACTGACAGTCTGTCAGTATGCATCAGTATTTACAACGAGACAGTACACAGTCAGTCTTCGTATCATTATCTTTATCAGTCTTAGCTCCTGCATGCGCCGTGCAACAACATGGATGATAAGAAAAAAGTGTGGGCGGTCTATGTTTGCTACTGAGACTAAAGGAAATACTGACGGGCGCGTGCACATGGTCAGTCATACTGTCAGTATTACCGACAGTCTCTCCCGCCACTTGAAAGACTGATGTGATCAGAAAATTCTGACCACATCAGTACCTTCACAAGTCCATCCATCAGTCAATTAGTACTGCCCCTACATGATCAGTCAGACTCTCAGTATTAATAATTACTTTATTAATACTGAGAGTCCGACTGATCGTGTAGGGGCCCTATAGAGGGCCCAAACTGGCGAGCGAGTGAGCGCGTGATTAGCAGATAGCTCTCGATAGCTGTTGACGAGGAGGCAAAGGTTCGAATCTTGGCTCAGTGAACTGAGGGTGGTTTTTGACAAGTGATTTATTGTTGTGGTTTTCCCATCCTCTATCCGTGCTAATGGTGATTCTTATTTGTAAAGTACTACTTTGATTATTATATTGAAGTATTTTAACATAGAGGTTTTACATATACATACATATATATATAGTCTATGATATTACCAATTAAATTAGGCCGTTAGTAGCAAGTGTGCTAAACCTATCGATAATTATAAAAAAAGTCAAATATCATATCAAGTTGAGAAGTTTTCCTAGCACTCAATGAACCAACACACAATTGTATTGCCTAGCGCCTGTAAACTAGACTGTACCGGCTCAAGCGCGAGCGCTCCAGTCTGGACACCTCTCATTACAACCAATGTGTTCTATATTATTTTTTAGTCGCTCGCTTGCCCAGTCTGGGCGTACCCTAAGTCGCTGTGTACCCGCTTTGGCGGTCGAATGGTCAAAGGTAAACATGCCCAACCCGTAGCTCCAAAGTTTGTTCTGTACGCCTCGCTAGCTAAAATGGAAGAACAGGCTCTTATAGTTGACGTTAATTCGCGCAAATTTCCATAAAGTTTCCAGAGTCATATGTATGTGTTGTTAAAAATAAGTATTTATTCGTTCATGATGGATTAAATAGCCAAGATTGTATAGTTGTTAAGTACGGTTGTAGTCGCATCTAAATATCATTTCTACATTTGACTATCGGTAGCACAAAGCCCTCGCGAATCGAAGGTGGCTGCGTTATCTGATAGTTCGCGATCTTGATTGATCGCTCGTATGTAGTTGATTTCCGCACGTCCATCAAAGAGTCTATCTCAAAATATGAGTGAAGAATGAGTCTGGCCACGGGATTGCTCCTGAATATCTCGGCGGTTAAAGCATTGGCATACTAAGTCAAAGGTTCCGGGCTCGATTCCCGTATCCAGGTGTCATTTTTCAATTTTAAGAATATTATTTGTTCACTTTTTTTTATCATATTTAGGCATTAAGTACTATAGGTGTTTATATTCCTGTCGACACAATGAGGTCATTAGAGATTAGGTACTATAAAAATTAATCTAATGTATGGCCCCTTTTCAATTCCCCAAGAACTTACGCGGTTCTCAACAGGGGAACGGTTGAACATGCTTGGTCTAAGGCAGTGTGATCCAACTTGCGACCCGCGCTCACTGAAATTGGGGCCCTCACAGTATCCTGGAGGAAAATTAAGGGGAAAACCTCGGTTGCATATGTGACACAGTTAATGAGTCATATATATTTAAAAAGGTCACAATTACATTTTATCAAACATTTATTTGATTAATAAAAAATATGTATACATTCATATTTATAATGCTAAGTTGTTTTGTGGAAGTGTGTGTGCGTGCAGTAAAATTTGAAAAAATATATCTAAGCATTGAAAGTAATCGTTTATTAAGTGTTGTTTGTAGGCCTATAATAGGTTGATGGATTACTAAATATATCTTCGACCCACGGTGCTAACTGATGATCAGATTTGGCCCTCGGGATGAAAAACGTTGGACCACCCTGGTCTAAGGCGTTACTCTCACAATAGACTACCCTGTCGATGACGGGGAGATCAGGGTTCGAATCTAGGTTGGGTGTACTGAGGGTGGTTTATATTAAATGGATTTATGCTCTTCTCACACAAATTCTGGTACACTTCCTCTAAATTAAACCTTCTTCGTCCCTTACACATTAGCGTAATGAGTACATATACTTACAACCCGAACAAGTAGTAAGACGTGGTACAAAAAATATATCAAAGTTGACCGCTGGAGACACGAATTGATGCATGAATACGCGAAAGTAGATCTAGTAACTTTTCTAGCTGTCAGTTAAGGTTCTTACTATGACAATTGGACTGTATTTCAAATCATACACAAATTCAACTCTTACGTTACGCATGACTTACATAACCAAGACAATCTATCTCGTCAAGATGGACTTGTCCTGTGTTCGGGTTATTATATGCTCCAAAACGCGGGATTTTTTTTTTCGCGACACCCAACAGGATGTTGGTCGAGGTGAGTGGATGTTGTTTTGTAATCCCCCACCGCCCGCCTCTGCGGTGTGGTGCAACATTTCAAACCTGGAATTCCAAGCTAGTGTTCTAACTTTTTTTTTAAAAAAAAAAAGGGTCTCGTATTACTAGACAGGTGTCCGTCTTTTTGTCAGAAACACGTCAGTTCATCCGCGCTTGTCTTATTTTCTGAGAACCGACTTCGTCCTCCCCTAAAACCACACAACACTATAATTATTGTTATGATGCTTTGGTTTTTTAATAGAAAAAAAAACTCTCTTGTTATTACAGTGGTCAAAATACAGCCTGGGTTATTATTTTTCTTCTAGAGGAAAAATATTCCATCTAGTGTTGTAGGAATTTGTAATTAAGATGTTATTCGTGAGGTGATAGCGGCTCTTAAAACGCCTGGTACGATCTGTATTGCCTGCCTAAGTTAGGTGTTATCCGTGGGGTGAGACAGGTTCTTAAGACTTCTGGTACGAGCTGTATTGCCTGCCTAAGTTAGGTGTTATCCGTGGGGTGAGACAGGTTCTTAAGACTTCTGGTACGAGCTGTATTACCTGCCTAAGTTAGGTGTTATCCGTGGGGTGAAACAGGTTCTTAAGACTTCTGGTACGAGCTGTATTGCCTGCCTAAGTTAGGTGCTATCCGTGGGGTCTAGTTCGAGTTGTATTATCTACCTAAGCTAGGTGTTTGTTATTCGTAAAGTGAAATGGACTCTTACTTCTAAAGAGGGACTACTAGGGTAAAGCTACATCTTTTGACACCTGGCTATGTTTCCGCTTAAATTATAAGATTTTGACTCTTTAAAGTTGTATTCACCTCCATTCATTACAATAAAACAATATTTTTCAACCTGATGAAATAATGAAGCTGTTATATTTAACTAATCTACATATATAAAGACAAAAGCCCCGACTTACTGACCTTCACCGTATATCCTAAAATCCTGGACCTGGAATTTTGAAATTCGGTAGTAGGTCATAGGCAGGTCGTAGGCATCCGATAGGAAGGGGTTTTACGAGATTCAGCCCCCAAGATGGTGAAACGGAGGTTGTAACATTATATTTATAAAGAAAAATTGATAGATGAGCTGTAAAGCTGAAATTTGTCAGAAAGGTAACGGGATTAGCCCATATAACAAGAAAAATCAAAGAATAGGAAATTTAAAAACAAGGATTAAAGAAATTGGGAAAGGAAGGTGGGTTGTCAATAATTAGGAAAAAACTTTTTAGCCGAAGTAGAAAATTAAAATTTGGCAGACAGGTAGTGAGTGAGTGATACAGCTCCAAATAAATCCTTTAATATGACATTTCTAAGAGTGATTTGTAGAAAAGTGAGTGATGGTTGTGAGGGAATTACACATTTTTAAAATTAATTGAAATGAGATAGAAAATTAAAATTTGGTAGATAGGTAGAGAGACAATTCCAAATAACCTAATAAATCTTTAAGTTTGAAATCTGTAAGAGGGATTTGGAGTAAAGGAGTTTTTGGGAGGGGTATTTCAAAATTTCTAAAACTAATAGTCAGCAACTACTTCCCAGTGTGGTAGAAAACTGAAATTTGGCAGGCAGGTAAAATGACCACTCCAAATAAATATTAAGGGCTAATAAATTTTTTATTTGGTTTTTAGTAAATGGAGGATAGGAAAGTGAGGGGTGCCCTTAACATAAAAACACACTTTTAGGTATGTTAAAAAAAAAAATTGGCAGGCAGGTAGAAGGTCAACTCTAGATAGCCTAATTCGTCTCTAAATTCGAAATTTCTAAGTAGGATTGTTTTTAAATGGAAAGCTAACAGACACACCTATGTTTCCGTGTGGCATAGAACTGACATCCGGCAAGAAGCTAGAAAGAACAGATCGATTAACTATAAAAGACAAAAGATTTTAAATGGGGAAGGGTATAGGAGGTTTAGGTAAAAAAATAACCGTTTTACGTGAGGCAGAAAATTTAAATTTCCAGGATTGTAGAAGGATCACTCCAATAACAAAATTAATTTTAAATATTTACTATTTAGAAAGGGGACTGGTGAAAGGTTTTTTTTCAAAATTTCCAAAGCTAAAATAATAAATTACTTTTAAGTGTGGTAGAAGATTAAAATTTGTCAGACAGGTTAAAAAACCACACCAAACAACCATTTAAGGTCTAATACTTAAATTTCAAAATTAAGAAGCAGTAAATTGGAAATCAGGGTTCTATAATAATAATAATAATAATAATAATAATAATAATAATAATAATACTTTTTGGTGGTATATGAAATATTAGTTCGACATGTAAGTCAATAAACATTCCCGGAGAGCCGAATGAAGTCGGAACATATCGAATTTGATAAAACTATTGTAGGACAATACTGTTCTCTGTGGTTTTGATTCTTTTTAACCTTTTCCCTTTTATTTTTATTATACTTTTTTCCCTGTTTACTTGGTAACCTTTTCGTCCTTTTAATCAATTTTCTCCTTATTACTTACCCATTAAGAAAATTGATTAGATTTATTTTTTACCCTATAAGCATTTTTTAAATATTTTTACCCAAAAATATTTCTCGTGGGCAACGCCGGGTACTTCATGCTATTATTGTAATAAACTAGTACGTAATTCGTTTAAAACAACATGGAGCACGGAATAGGTCTGATATCACAAATCATTTGATCCAGAAGGCCGTGCTTAGTGTTTCAAGTTCTAATTAGTAGACACGCAAACAAAATTCAAATGCCTTTTGTAACTCTTCAGGAATAGCATCGTCACAACAAAGTAGGCTACGCCTGCTATACGGTGGTGTAATATTATACATAAGATATTGTATTGTTGTACGTTTCAATAGACCAGTAAAAACATCTGCTTCAATTCATCACGTTGTTTGTTGTTGAACATTGTCTGGCTTCAGGACAATGTTTTGGACGACGCCACACTAAGAATGACACTCACACGAGTTTGTATTGTGATGTTTGTATTCTGATGTTTGTTTGTATCACTTGCTACAAATAACTATGGATATGGAGTAATTTGAAATTAATTCACTGCAAACTATAGTTTTTATATCTATACATTTGTTCAAATAGAGCAATGTTTCTCTTACTAACTTTTTACCTTAAGACTGTTACATGGGGAGGGCGTTTTATGCGTTTGGAAATCCCGCGTTTTTGAAGTGGTTTTATATTTTTAGATATGGTTTTCACCAAACTGTAAGCGAATGCTATCAACAGGTCCCTATATAGCTATAAAGTTTAAATTTTAAGTCTACATTTTTTAGAAAATATTCAACTACGCTTTACGCCAATATTTGTATTTCTGAGATTAAAGTAAAACGATAGAGACCTAGAACTAACCATCCTCTATCAAATAAAGTCATTTTTTGATAGGGTTACAACATAAAATTTGAAGCAAATTAATTGTTTTTTAAGGTTATATATAAGCTACCATACTTTTTTTTAACTTTAAATTTAAAGTTTAAACTCTTTAACTGGTCCAAACTTAAGCCTAAATTTTTGTTGAAAACCATTTTAAGAAATATCAAACCATTTCGTAAATAATCCAGAATTTCGAAACTGCTGCAACGCTTTCAGTGCTCCGCCTTAAGGTGAGTGTGTTGTGGATCCGAAAAAAGGTCAGTATTTTTAAAGTTTTTATAACAAAACATTTTTTTGACCAAAGTAAATAAAATATTGCTTCAGTAGAAATATAGAGTTTAATTTTTTTTCAGATGGTGATATCAACAGTTCTTGAATATCTCTCATGAACATAACGGCATTAGATGACAAACTTTTTAAATGAATAGAAAAAGTTTTCATTAAATTCTAGGACACCCTTGACAGATATTCAAGATCTGTTGTTATCTATCACCACGTGTAGAAAATTTAACTCTATGTTTCTACTGGAGCAGTACTAAATTTATTTTGGCCAAAAAAGGGTTTTCCTATAAAAACTGCAAAAACACTATCCTTTTCTCTTATTTCTTAGACTCCCAAATTAAAATCCCGTCTCATCCCAAAGATAATCACTAGCTAGATTTGGTAATACATCTCGAACCAAGCTTCAAATTTTGGTGCGGTATGTATTCAACTTTAGGAAACATGGGAATTGAGATCTACGAAACCGGTTTATCGTATTGCAAGTAATAAAGCAAAATAAAACATAGCTGATCCCATTACTGTTGTCAAATAAATATATAAGAAAGCCGGACATAATACGATTTCTGCTTCTAGCCTAACCGTGTACCTAAATTCGCGGTTAATCGGTTGTTAGATTGGCTCTTAAATGGGTGCATAAGCCCCTTTTGAACTACGGTCCAATTTTTCATAGGAATAACTTTACCTGAAATCTATAAAAGCTACTGCATCTACTTTCACTTATTCATAAGTCAAGTCATGTGATCTGAAGTTGTCACTTTTGATGGATATCATTACTTATAGAAAACACTAATATAGTAAAATGAGTAATGTCAGCCGCAAAAAAATAGGTTTGTATTTTCTAAAAGTTTATTTCTACTATATTAATGAACGACTAAACTTTGTGGAATTGTAGCAGTTCTAAACTTAGCTGGCTGGACTTTTCACACTTCGTTTGCGTGATCTACACCAGGTGCAAGATAATCTCGATCGCGTGATTTGTGGTCAATGTCGGACCAATTTATGGACGTACATTATTGAATTCCCTGATCCTCGTCTTACTACCCGTCCAGGCTATTCTCATGGTTTACTATAATGAGAGAGACATGAGAAATATAAAATTTAGATCAGTAGCTTACGTAGGATTGTGAGCTGGGGGTCAAGGGGGGTCTGGGGAAAGTTCCCCCAACCGACGGAGGATATTCTTTTACCTATATATACGCTATTGTGAATTTGCTGAATGTGATGAGTTTGTAAAGTCACAGGATGATTCTACAAAGCCACTGGCTCACTTGGGGAATGTAAAAAAAAAGTCTGCATTATTTCACATACTCGCCGAACATTTTACAAAATCACCGGTGAGCTTACAAAATTACCATCAACCACCAGTGACTGGGTTAGTTTAGGCAAGTTAGGTTAGTTTAGACAAGCTTAGACTAGTTTATTTTAGGTTAGGTTAGGTTAGGTTAGGTTAGGTTAGGTTAGGTTAGGTTAGATTGGACTAGGTTAGCTTAGGTTAGTTTGGTTTTATGTTTCATATTTTTATCCACATACACTAAATGGAACCACGTGTGAAACTGGGAGATTTGGAGCCTGCCGCAATCTTCAGAACTCAGGCCACATCCTAGACTGCAAGAACATCAATTAGGACTACTAGGCAGGATCAACACAAGGACGTGTGGCACTTGATATTTTCTTTGCTCACAATGTTTAACAGGTCATCCCCTCTCCCCCCATTTTATTTTATCTTCGGATCTGTGATCCCCAAACTACGGTAGGGGGGCTCGAGCACTCTCGAGGCCTTTAGGTTAGGTTAGGTTAGGTTAGGTTAGATTGGACTAGGTTAGCTTAGGTTAGTTTGGTTTTATGTTTCATATTTTTATCCACATACACTAAATGGAACCACGTGTGAAACTGGGAGATTTGGAGCCTGCCGCAATCTTCAGAACTCAGGCCACATCCTAGACTGCAAGAACATCAATTAGGACTACTAGGCAGGATCAACACAAGGACGTGTGGCACTTGATATTTTCTTTGCTCACAATGTTTAACAGGTCATCCCCTCTCCCCCCATTTTATTTTATCTTCGGATCTGTGATCCCCAAACTACGGTAGGGGGGCTCGAGCACTCTCGAGGCCNCCCCCCCCCCCCATCTTGGGTACGCTACTGATTTAGACACATGCATTTGCTTGGATTTAGATTGGCAAATAATTCGTCGGAAAAAAACAAAAACAATTTGGTAGATCACCCACTTCGATGGCCGCATGGTATAAGGCGTCACTCTCGCAATAGACTGTACTGCCGATGACGGGAAGATCGGGTGTGCTGAGGGTAGCTTTCCATAAAATATTTCCACTCCCCCTCCACGCCAATGTGGGTTCATTTTCTCTAAGTTCAACCTTCCTAATCCCTGACAAATTAGACTAATTTTAGTACATAGGCTTATAACCCGAACGTATAGTCAAACGCGGTGCTAAGAAAATCGGTACATCCTTTCGGGATTCAAACCTTAACCTCGCCTCCATCACAGGCAGACCAGATAAGACGAGACTTACACCTTAGTCAGCCTGATCGAGGGGGTTCCTATTGAATGGAATCGCGTTCAAGTAAAGAGCGATATATTATATCGTATTTTACTAGCGACGTCCTGCATTCGACGCATTTATTATGCTTCGTAGTTTTCCCCTCCCTCTATCTATCCCTCACCACCCACTCCTTTCCCCTTCCCTTTCTCCTCCTCCCAAGCGCATCCGCAAGCCTTCGGAGGAAACGTCTCAGGATTGACGATTTCGGAGGATCTTGATATTTCGTTCTGTCTTTATTTTACCTCCCTTTCGCTTTCTCTCTTCATCTCCTATTATCGTTACCTATCTTAGATTTCTCTCTCTACTCCCGCGGTCGTTTCCTATCTTAAGTATTTGCAACCAGAGGGAGAAGGAAGAAGAAAACGTGGATGAATCCGGTGGAATCTCGAAAATAGCGTGTTCCTCCCCACCTCCTCGCCCATATATCCTTGTTCCCTTGCCTTACCTCACCTAGGAGCGACTCTGATATCGGAAGGAATGTTACGACTTGGGAAGGGTTTGAGGGGGTGATTTTATTTTTATAAGGGTGGATGTGGCATTGGTTTCTCCACGCATCTCGTCCCCATGAATCACCCCTCTCATTTTTTTTTCTAGTGTGTCCTATTCGCCGAACGACGCTGGTCCACGCGCTTGTGAAATATTCAAAATAAGTTTTCCACTCTCCCTCCACGCGAATGTGGATAATTTTCTCTCAACTATTCCTCTTTTGTCTTTACCACGATAGTGTGAATATATCGTTAGCCCAAAAGGATAGTAAGACGCGGATCATAGAATGACCGTTGGAAGAAAAATAGGGTAAAACTATTGATTGTAATCAAATGGCTATACTTTTTAAGATGCTACTAAATGTATCACCAGGTAACCGTTTTATTCATAATGAAAACATCTTTTTTCTAAGTCACATAGAGCAGTAATTTCCAACCTTTTTAGTTTGGAGAAACCCTGAAATATTTTGTAAAATCTCTTGAAACCCCTACCTGGCTAACACATCAGCTTAGACTGGATAAAACTAGCTCAAGGTTGGGATAGGGTGTGTTTATGTGGACTGGATAGAAAGAACTAGCTCTAGAGAGGGATAGGTTGTAAATTAGGTTGTCTGGATAGGACTATCTCAAGATAGAGATAGTGTGTTATGAGGTGGACTGGATATAACTAGCTCAAGATAGGGATAGAATGTATTGAGGTGGACTGGATAGAAAGAACTAGCTCAAGAGAGGGATAGGTGGTGTTTTTTTAAGTGCGACAATGAACTTTAGATTTCATAGAATAAGTAAAGGGTAGATTACAAAATAGACATGTAAACCAGTATGGTTGGTAAATAATAATTAATTCATACTCTTGAATAAATTATTTCAATATTATGTATTGCCTATTTCTATTTACTAACTGTCCTTCAGTAGGCTACTTGAACTTGGCTTTAAAATATTCTTACAAACCTCACTAACATTATTACCGGCAATCTTCTCTTCGTCTTCTTTGGATACACGAGTTATCTTAACATATTTCCACATTGTCCAAACATTTTGGGCAGACCAATAAAAAGCAAGCTTCATCAAATTCTCGTGAACCCCAGTGTTCCGCGGAACCCTGGTTGAGAATCACTGTCGTGGAGGGTGTAGTTGGTCTGTTCTTGCGCTGTCCCCCGCTACGCGGCCGGCAGTATATCGCCGGAATACGAGCGGACAGATCTGGACGAGGGACGAGTAGAGGTAATAAAGATGGACTCTAGATTCTCTCAGGGTGAATGGGGTTAGTGTCTGTCTCAGCGACTGGTTGGTCATCCTTTCCTTTCAAGGGGGGCGGGGTGTCAGATTTAAGAGACGCCGTCCATCGCAGATCCACGATACTATTACGTAGGAGGAGCAAGGGGTGCCGGGGTTTACCCTAGTGCGGTTTTTTCCTTAGATAGCCCGTTATTCGTGCCCCTGACTACGTCACATTTTACAGTCAGAGTTTCATAGGGAGGGCCCTTATCGGACAGCTAGAAAAAGCTAGTACTAGATTTATTTTCACGCCAAGTCATGTGATCTTCAGCTGTCACTTTTGATAGATTTTATCAATGCTTATAAAATAACATGAATAAAACAGTAAAATTCTATCAAAGTTAATATTATCAAGATGAATAGAAAATATTGTAAACACCTCCCTCTCCCACTTCCTTCCCTTCTCCCTCAATCAAAATATCGTATTAGTGCTTTCTCACGGTGAGATATGGAACTAGTTTTTAATTTTCATCTGAGCCGATGGACTTATGATCATTTGCTAGCGTGATCTTTGAGAATATTCTTCCAATTGTTGTAACGTCAAGTCATGTGATCTACAACTGTGACTTTAGATCAGTGTTTCCCAACCTGGGGGGCGTGAAGCACTTCCATGGGGAAGGGGGCGTGGCACAGTTTGGAAATGACGTTAAAATTAATTTTAAAATAGAAGATTTTATTTAAATCACTTTTCCAAAGTAATTAAGGTCAGCTGTAATAAATTCGGTAAACAACCGATTATTTTCAAGCTTGAATCCTCGGAATCGCTCCCTAATTCTCCTCTCTTCCCTCCCTCTTACCAGAGGTTCCCAAACTTTTTAGACCAAAGGAGTCCTTGCACCAGAGAAAATACATCCTGGAGCTATTGGAGCATTTTTTACTTTAATATTATGAACATTCAATAATTACATTTAACTTTTACAAGTAGAAAAGTATTTTAAAAAACGTAAAATCTCACATGTTCTGTCAGGCTGCACCTTTGGCAAATGTCCATTATTCAGATCTGGAAAGGAAAAAAATTGTCAATCCTAATCACTGATGCTATTTTATAGTGTGAAAAACAAATAAAGAATATTCTAAAATTGCCTCAAGGAACCTGAGATAACTGTCGAAGATTACAGTTTGAAAAACGCTGCCCTAAGCTACCATTGCGGCCACCTG